>CM008335.1:27483799-27501699 GCA_002525835.2 Ipomoea batatas
GGATTACTGATGTTGAGATACATTTTCTCCAAATAAAGTACACTGCAATTGGAGTTTATTTGGACCCAGAAATTGTGTCACATTTGCACAAATGGAAGGGCAAAACACCAGTTGACCTAGCTCAAGATGATGATTTCTTTGAGGCTATTATCAATGGTAAATTTATCTTTCTCCTTTTTCTTTTTGGCGACGAAAACTCGTAATCACTATCCAAGAGTGTGCATTGAGTAAACCCATTTTGTGATCCTAGCTGTCAAATGACCACAAAGAGGTAAACCAATGTAGCATAGGTTGACAATTTCTAGCTAGCCAATAGGTTGCTCCCAAGTTCTATTTGTGTGGTTACCAAGCCAAAAGTCCTACCAACTCAGTTCGAATTATCCCTAATTTATCTTAATTTTCTTATTGTTATAAAACATTTTAAAATGTTGATTTGGTATAATATTGTATACTATTTGGCTTGTACGGGGTACTATGAGATCTCCATATATAGTATCTGGTGCAAACAGTCATATTATGAGTGATTATACCGAGTAGTGTTCTTATAGTATCTAGTGCAACTAGTCATACTATAGTGATTTTATCTGGTATTTGGTGCAACCAACTATACTATGGATGGTCATACCCTGTATGATTCGGTTGATCAATACCTTAAACTTTCTTTATTATTGTTGTTGTTGATGATGATGTTATGGAAATTGTGAAAAAATTGTGCAGCTCCAGTGGATAAAGTGTTGAGAGTGGTGGTGATTAAGGAGATCAAAGGGTCACAGTATGGGGTGCAGCTTGAGAATTCTGTGAGGGACCTATTGGCAGAGGTGGATAAATATGAAGAGGAAGAAGAAGCTGCCCTTGAGAAAGTTGTGAACTTTTTCCAGTCCAAATATTTCAAGAAAAGTTCTGTAATCACATTTTCTTTCCCAGCCAACACTGGCACATCTAAGGTAACAATCAACTCATCTAATTGTTAACTTCGACTTGCACTCGAGCATAGCACAACTGGCTGACTAATCTAAAAATATAAAAAGTCAGGATCTGGTTCACTAACACCAGCTACTAGCAGGGCGGATCCAGAAATCTTCACCTGTGGGCAGCTGCCCCCACTATGAATTCGCTAGTGGCCACCAGCATACACGAATTTTTGAGAATGTGTACACTGTTAATTGAGACACATTCTGCGATATTGACTAGTCTTTCGTCTATTGTTGAACAGATTGTGTTTGCCACAGAGGGGAAGGAGGACTCATCAATTGAAGTGGAGAATGCAAATGTAGCTGGGATGATCAAGAAATGGTACTTGGGAGGAACCAGGGCAGTGTCCCCTAGTACAATCTCATCCTTAGCCAACACACTGCCTGTCTAAGTGAATGTCTGTAATATCTCCCATTTGAGAGTTTGGTGATCCTATGGAGTTCAATAAATTAAGTTCAATGTTCCCTTTGTGTTTGTTCGAGTACATTGATTTCTGATTGAATCTATTTTTACAAAAGAATCATACAACGATCGTTGTTATCAGCATAACGGTTGTACTCATTAGTCCTATATTATATATTGTATGAATGAGGATAAATGTTCAAACTACAAACTAAAGACTATGGTCCTGTTTGGTAAATGGTTGTTAGCTGATTGGGTTGGCTGTTTGGGTTAGAAGATATGATTTGTTGATAACATTGACTGATTGTAGAAAGTTGTTTGATAAATTAGATGTTAGCTGATGGCTGTTTGGTATAATTTCTTTTCTCAAAAAGCAAATTGAAAAGGCTGCTTTAAGTAGCATTTTGAATTTTAGCATTTTGGAGTTACAAAAAGCTTATTATTTACCAACTAATAGTGGTCAAATAAGCCAAAATTGGTTGATAGGCTGATTATTTACCAAACAGGGCCTATGTTTTTTGGTGGTAAGTAGATTGGTCTATTAGATAATTAAAATTTGCTTCCAATAATAAGGTGAGGTTCAATTTATCTACAGGCATTGACGGTTTAAATTTGTGTTAGACTTTTTATACGTAAAAAGGTACAGTGGTGTTTTTTTTTTTTTTTTTTTTTGGTGTAAATCGGCTATTGGTGTAAATGTGGAATAATAAAAATGTTATATTTAAAATATAAAGTATGTAACTATATTAAGTGATGGTGTCCAAGTCTCAACCACAAAATTTGGGCAAGAGCCACCTTTGATCTGTCATGGCATCGGAAACCATGAATGACAACATCAACTTTTGGCATCATTTGACAAAACATTTCATCGTTTCAGTAATTCAGTTATAAATGTTTATTTTATAGTATATTAAAAAGTATATTTATCAATGATAAATTAGTATTTAAAATATAAATAGATAAAATATTATATAATTAATAATTAAAAACTATTTTTATTTATATGATTACATATATACATATTAAATATTATTTTATTATTATTTTGTTAGTGAGAGAATATTATAGGGTTATAGAGAAAATAATGAAGAAATTACAAATTATTTATATTTAAAAATGAAAGAGTATTACTTGGATAAAGATTATCTAATTGTCAAATAAGTTCATAGACATGTAGTATATGGTGGTGGCGTTTATAACCAAAGATTATGTCTCTTTTTATTAAAATAAATAAATAAATTTTTGGGGTGTAAATTGTCTATTGATGTAATAATGAAATGTGATATTTAAATTATAACACATTGAAAAAAGAAAAGGGATAGAGATATGTATGACTTGATATGGGGCAAAGTAGACCCACCACGTTGAAAGAAAATTAATGAAAATAAAAAAGGTTATGAAGAGATGCCATTCTATGAGCACATGATGATTCCTTGTTCCTTACTAGCAATGCCTACCTAGTAATGAATATAAGAGAAATGAAACAACTTTCACTACTTTATAAGCCTAAAATTATATGTAACGAAATGAATAACGATCGAATTTTGTTTGATGTGACATCAAAAGATTGATATAAAGTACAATGAATTGTAAAGATTAATTTGTGAAAGGGATTATTAAAAAGTCTATTTTAAACATTTGATTCTCATCTTTTGTTTGATAAGATGCAAGTCAATATCATATTAGCACTTGACAATTGAATCACATCTTCAAAAGTTGGTTATTACCATGTTCTAAAAATATCTAAGGCTCATACCTACCTTAGATAGGTCTAATACTATATAGTATATAAATTTAGAAAATTGAATGAAACCTTAACACGTAACAAAATTTAAAATGTTTCTAAAATCAAACCTCACATTATAGTGCTCAGTTAGAAGATTCGAAATACCCCCACCCACCCTACCCCAGGCCCAACCCCCAAATCAACTCCTTTTAAAAAAAAATACAATGGATTTTTTAACTTAAGCCAAACTAATGATAAGTTTTTATAACACTTGCCTAAAAGTCGCTAGAAGAGGTAAATTGTGAGTCGCTCTGTTAGTTCCAAATTCCCACCTCTTGCCTTTTGACTCCTCCCACCTCTTGCCTGTATATTATATGACGCAAAGGGTTATTGTTACCTCTGATTGACCAAGGCCTCTCAATATCTCCAGATTTTTAGTGGGATTCGAATATCACATTGTTATTGGAGCAAAACTTTAAGGTGATTGTTCGAACCAAGTGAATTAGACTCGTGGAACCCCTAAAATCAACCTTAACAAATGCTAGTTCATGTATTGATCTTATGCAGTTAGGGTGACAATACAGGTTTCTTAACTTTGTTGAATAATTTGTAGAATTTATGCAACAAACACACACCACAATCAGTACATGACCAAAAAAAAATAAAAAATACAAAAGCCAAATTCAGGATGCATTCCTACCTTTCTATCTATAGTGTTTTCAACAAGAACCAATAAACAAAATCTGCAGCACTTTGATTGCCCGCCGGCGGCGGAAAATTAAACAGAATCCCCAAATTCCTCGGCGCTCCCATCGGAGTTGAAACTCTCCGGTTTAAGAATCTTACCCAGCCTCAACATCAGCCGCCGCATCGGACGGCGGAGGCTGTTCAATCAACGACTGCCGGCACGTCGGGCACGACGGGTGCGCCGCCAGCCACACATCTATGCACCGCACGTGAAACCCGTGGTGACATTTAGGCAAAACCCTAACCTTCTCCCCATCCACAAACTCCCCGAGACAAATCGGGCAATCCGTCGCCGGAATATTCACACCCGACCCGTAAACCGCCACCGGAATCTCCTTCAAGCTGCTCTTCTTCAGCCCGCCTCCCGCCTCGCCCTCCGAATCCAAACCAAACCGCCTGCTAAACCGCACAGCACACCTCACAATCGAATTGAGCCCTAGCGCACATAGCAGAGCACAAAGCAGCGCCGCCAAGATAATCACCATGTTCGTATCGAAGCTCGCTTCATTTGAATACCCATTCCGGTGCGGCGTTCTGCTGCTTTCATTTCCGGGCCGGGTCTCCATAAATAACCTGTTGGGGCGGTGATAAAAATCCATTATTATTGATTCAGGGAAAACTGCAGATCGGAGAGGTGCCGGAATTTTTTAAACGACGGAGACTGGAAGGAGAATTTTTGGGAGGGGAAAATGGCCTTCTCGTCATCATGGGCTACAAGATGTTGCCGATTAATGACGCTTCCATTCAGCTAATCTTCAATCATACTGAGATTCAATTCGGAAATATTTTATCTTGAAAGAGAATTCAAATGGAGAGTGAGGTTTAAGTTAGTGTAATTAGACTATTGAGGATTTGACATGCATGGACCTTTTATAACCAAGTAGGGGTTAATAGGAGAATGTGTTGTAAAAGATAATATATATATATATATGGGGGAAAATGGCATATTTAGTCCCTGAGTTATAGGGGTAGTGTAGACTCAGTCCCTAAGTTATGGCTGTATGCGAGTTTAGTCCCTCAGTTATTCACAAAGTGACGACTAAAGTCCCTGAACATTAAACTTGACGAAAAAATTAAAAAATATTCAAAATTTGAAGGGTAAAATAGGAAATTCACATTTTATTATTATTCTTATATCAAAACCACTTTTACAACATTATTTTTCACTTCTTAGCCTAATTATTTTCAAGATTTTTCATTTCTAAAAGCATTTTAATAACTTTCAAATGACTTGTTAGGAACCTGACTCTCGTATAATACACTTAAAACTTAGCACAAATAAAGAAATGCATGATCATTGTATTTAGGTGTATGAAACACACTGTCCTAACAAGTTTTTTTTTTTTTTAATAAGCAACAAATGTAATAAAATTAAAACTTTTGAGATAGGATAGTGTGTAAAAAAATCTTAAAAGTTTTAATTTTATTACTTTTTTGCTTATTAAAAAAATAAAAACTTGTTAGGATAGTGTGTTTCATACACCTAAATACAATGATCATGCATTTCTTTATTTGTATGTGCTAAGTTTTAAGTGTATTATACGAGAGTCAGGTTCCTAACAAGTCATTTGAAAGTTATTAAAATGCTTTTAAAAATGAAAAATCTTGAAAATAATTAGGCTAAGAAGTGAAAAATAATGTTGTAAAAGTGGTTTTGATATAAGAAGAATAATAAAATGTGAATTTCCTATTTTACCCCTCAAATTTTGAATATTTTTTAACTTTTTCGTCAAATTTAATGTCCAGGGACTAAACTCGCCACTTTGTGAATAACTGAGGGACTAAACTCGCATACAACCATAACTTAGGGACTGAGTCTACACTACCCCTATAACTCAGGAACTAAATATGTCATTTTCCCTATATATAATTCTAGTTAAGTTTGTATTGCAGTTTGACTCTCTATGGGAGCTGTTTGGTCCTTTGATGTTTTTAGTTTGTGCATATATGATTTTTTTGGTAACAAAATAAACTCAGCAGTCATTTTTTAAAGTGTGCACGAAGTAAATCATGTTTTGTTATTCTAGCCTCTAAACATGGAGGTAAATCAATCTAAGTTATTTATAGTTGATCCGTTCAAATCAAGAAGACAAAAATGTCACCCCACTAAGAGTCGATCTTGAAACCTTGTGGAGTTGTGGTTTATGGTATTTTTAATTTCTGTCAAAGTGCAATTTTGAGTAGCCACTAGTCTAGTTAGTGGGTTTCTTCACACCTAATTTATCTCCTTATGATCATTTGAGTTTTACCCAAAGTACACACCTTCAAATATCGATCCTAACTTAACTTAGACTATATCTACCTGTGGCTTGATCCAGCAAAACGTTTAACATATCTACCATATGTTTAAAATTTTTAGTCAATATTGAAAATATATTTCTATTGGTATGTTTGAGAATGTGGGTTATGGTTCATGATTCCACCTAATTAATTAAAATTATTTCTTTCACAAAAAAATAATGTAAAAAATTGCAAATTCCCCAGCATCAAAATTAATCGTTCTCCCACTTTAGCACTCCTCTATGATGGCATGCCCAGAAGCCAATCAAGCCATTCTCTCTTTTTCTCCTTTTCGCTAATATTATTATATAAATATTTTGCACTCTGGCGTCTTGATTTTGATCAATGGCTTTTGTCGGATACATGTTTAAACAACAGACAGTACGTATCAAGGATTTCGACTGTAAATCTCAAGTTTACTTCACTTTAATCATGTTTTGGTTTTTTGCCTTTCTTTTATAGTAGTAGATTACTAATTGGTCCTTGTGTAAGATTTTTCCTAATAATATATATATTGTATATTATATATTAGGGCCTTAATTAAGTGGTGCAAGTTAACTAGGTTTATTAAGTGGTTTGGTTGGGCTAAACAACTAGTAGTTGTATTCAACCAGACTCTGTGCCTATATAAATCTGTATTGATGGGATACATGATAAGCATTGTATAGCACATACAGTTCATGGTACTCATACTGCTCAGTAGACACCAGTACACCATCTAGGGTTCTGAGTCAAGTATGAGACAAATGGCTGACGATCTACCGTTAAAGAGGCATTACATCAACTGTGGCTGGAGATCAACAATGATTCAGCTTTCGCTATTACGAGGTCAGGTTACTCTATACTATTCTGTTTAGTTAGATTATTTATATCTAACACCTTGTCCTCCACTGCACTTTAACCTTGTTACAGACAAGAAAGCCGGTCCAATGATGTCTCTGCATGCCATTATGGTTAAAATCTTTGCCACTTTACACTGTAATCAGTCTGTCACATATTTAAATTTCACTGAATATATAGATGATATGACACCTAGCTGTCTTGCGAAATATGTAATTAGCCGCATGCATGGATTTAGCACACTATTAGTTCATTAAGCAGTATTTAGGAGAAGAGACTAAGGTTCGAATCTCGGCAGCGGCATTGTGAGGATTATGCCCAAAGTAGGCAGATCCCTTGTGGGCACCTACGTTTAGCCCTGTTTGCTGAACCATTGAGTTACAGTGATTTACATCATTCATTTAAGATGAACAAGATAGGAAATGAATGAAAAATGTGTTGGCATTTATATAAGTACGATTGTGCATTTGAAAACGCTAGATAATGCATTTGCAAATAACTACAGTGTACTCGGAATCTATAATAATGTACTCACGTACGTGCACTATTAGTTATATGTGGATGCACTATCAAGCGTTTTCATGTAATTTATACACACACCTCTATTTAATAATCTTTTATAAGACAGATACCATCGGGTATTCAATGAGTAAAGAGTTAATACCACAAATGGTCCTCTGACTATTGGGCTAGTACTCTTTTTAGTCATCAATTTTCAATTCAACCACAAATGGTCCCCTGACTTTCATTTTTTTACCACAAATAGTCCTCCGTTAAAATTTCTGTTAAATAGGTGTTAAATTTAGGGGTATTATCGTCAAATTGATATATATAATGGTCATAAAATAAAAATGTTTAAAATTTTTCACCAACAAGCATAATTGAACAATTAATGAATATAAATACTCCTAAATAGAAAGACAATACACCTTATCCTCGTAATTATGCATACAAAATAAAGATTTAATATTATAGCTAAATGTTTTAATTTAACCAATGGATTAAAATGGAAGAAATTTGTTTAAAAAACCTTGCTTCCATCATTTTCATGGTTGTTCAAACATGTCAGATTAATAGTTTTTCACTCTTCATTAATCAGTCAAACATTTTGTTCCACCATTGAATTAATATAATTATTCAAAGTATAAATTACGAACATCAATCATAGATTTTTATTTAATTTGTTCATTTATGTGATTTGTCACGTCAATTTTGTTTTTATATTTATTAACTTAATGTTTATTAATATTTGAAATTAATTATGTTATCATATAATTCTCAAAAAGAAGTAATCATAATAATATTAATCAATTTGACGATATTAACCCTAGATTTAACACCTATTTAACAGAAATTTTAAAAGAAGACTATTTGTAGTCAAAAATAAAAGTTAGAGGACCAATTGTGGTCGAACTGAAAGTTGAGGACTAAAATGAGTACTAGCCCAATAGTCAGAGGACTATTTGTGGTATTAACTCATGAGTAAATGTAATTAGGTATCTATTGTACCTGATATTATTATTGTGCATGGTAGAAAAGTCTTAGTATATATTTATTAGTGTTTGAATATTTGGTTTGTGTGTAATTTGTTTTTGATAATGCATTTGCGCTCAATTACTCGCGGCATAATAATTAATTTTAAAGAAAATAAAATGAAGAAAATTGCAATCCACCAATATGGTAGGTTAAAACTTTATTTCAAACACCTAGTACATGTACTATAATACATATGTCTATTTCATCTACATAAAATGTTTAAATTTTTTGATTTGAGGTAGCTATCATAAAAAAGTGTTAAACCAAACAAGAAGAAATTTAGTACGCAATAATGTCTTTGAGATAGTTATTCTTAAAACAGGTCCAATTAAGGGCCTTGAGTAGTAGCTATAGTAATAATGCCCTTGACAAAAATGTCAACAAGAAAGGTCTAACCAAACTAAATTAGTCTCATCACATATAGTAGGTAGTACTATACACGGACTCACAATAAAATTAAAATATGTGAAAAAAAGGCCCCAAAGCGTTGGTCTAGCAAATGAAAAAACTCATTTAAGAGTTGGTTCTATCGACATGGTGGGTATTCAATTCCTGTCTCCGAACATTGGAGGTTTGGGTTTGGATTGATTTCCATGTACAGTTTGGTGTTGAACTTGAATTATGTTATTATGAGCACATTCTCGTATTAGAAGATTACAGATTTACCCCAGACACACTTTTAATAATATCTAAAAAGATTTCTCTTTCTCTATCACCTAAAAGAAGACATCATTTAATTAGATTTTGTCCCACCACACTACCACTGTTCCCAAAAATCTTGTGGAGTACAAATATTTTGAGGTTGTGAGAGGGACACATACATAAAATTGGATGAAAGATATATACATATGAATGATGAGAAATCTTGTAAAAACAGCAGTGTGATGTGTGATTACAAGAGTGGTGTGGTGTGGTGGGTTTCCAATGTCTTATGGTAGAGGCAATTGGTGAGAGGACTAATTTAAGTCCATGGGCCATTATGGCCACCCAATTTGGCAAAGCAAACATTGGTCCACAATGCCTGCATCATTAATTTAAGATGGACACATGTCTTGTTCCTTAACAACTCATTGTCTCCCTTACAACATCATATATCCCAACACTATCATACCTTCATACTCATCTATCTCCTACCCACCTTTAATTTGCTTTTCAATCTAATTGGATCTTCATTCTAACAATGTAAATCAAATTAGTTGGATGTATAACCAATAGGAATGAGTCTAGTGAAAGACATCTAAAATTTTGATGTAACATATTATACAATAACGTATTGTAATTAAAAGATGCGTATAGTGCGTGTCTGTCGAGCACTATTATATTAACTATTAAGTATGTAATGCTAATGAAAATAGTTAATGTATATATGGCAAAAAATAGTCACATCGAGTGCTTTTTATTATAAATGATTGTAGGTATATTTATTACGTGGGAGATGAGGGAATGTGACAAGTAGCTTATGGTAATTACCATTAGTCTCACACGATTTTCTTAGTGATTAGTTTGGAGGGCAATTGACACTTATTAGATTTTCAATCTTAAGTGACTTGTTACTTATTGTGAGCATAAATATAATATGTGCAGTCCAACTATCAGCTTAGGCTTTTAGTTGAGATGTAGCACATGCTTTAATTCTTATTTTGCTCCCATCTATGTTGTCTTTTTGGGCTTGACTTGGCTTTCTCACAATGAGATAGGCTTTGGTAAAGTTGGGTAGTCGAGAGTCATATATCCAGCCGTTTTTGTATTGATAATAAATACTTCATCTTGTCTCGTTTAAGTTTCATGTTTACTATTAATTGGTCAAACCAACTTTATTTTATTTGTATACTTTCTTTAGTATTTAATGTAGTTTCTAAATATATAAATTTGATATACTAATACTAAACATTATAAAAAATTGAATTAAAAAAGAACTTTAGTCAAGCCTCGTTAAGACGTTAACTGAACGAGACACATAAAATGGGGCGGAGAGAGTAAGAGTTTAATTAAATATTAGTTATTATAGCTAAGCTAAATTTAATGTTAATCATTATTTTATTAAAGTCTACTACATGAATACAACAATCTTATTGTTTATTATTATTATTGTTATTATTATTATTAAAGTGAAGGATTGTATTGTTATGTACAAAATGTTTAGGGCTATACTTGGGAGAATGTGATTAGTTATTGGACATATATAATCATGATGAGGATAAGATAGCATAAAAGAGTTTGAGGAAGTAATAATGTGACATAATAAGTTGTTAGATCTTCTGTCTAGTAATTGTAAATCATGATTGAATACAACAAATTAGTAGGAAATCCTAATGTTTATCTTGTAATTATATGGATCCAGTTGAACATGACCTAATTATATGCTAAGCCTATGTACAATAGCTTCCCTACTTTAAGGAGCCAACATGGCTAACATGTGTGCCGGGGACTCGGGCATGCGATCCATCAACCTACTAGTAATGACATCGAATTCGAGAAGTGTAAGTCCACGTAGCATTATGGATCTTGGATCGAAACGACATGGTACATAATTCATACTCGTAAAGTACATAATTTCATAATATAAAACACATACATATGTTATATATTTACTTATTTTCAAATCTAATTTAATTATGTACGTAATTTTTGTTCATAAGCATAGAATTTTACAACACAAAACACATAAAATTTTTAACATAAGACACAATTACTAAATTGTTTCAGGTACATAATTATACCTTTAAGATAAGAATTTTATAACAGAAAATATAAAAACTCACAGCATAAGACACATACAAATTCTCCTGTGTCCACGGTGCATCGTAAACCCTGCTCTATAGTATAAGGATTGGTAAAGTATAATGTTGAAGCTATTCATTATTTTGGGCCTAAAATGCAGGACCTATTTAAATGGGCCCTAGTTTTAAAAAAATCTTAGTGGCCCCAATATGGTGATCCATTCATCAATCCCAAATTTGAGCCCACAACAGGCCTACTTTGTAAAGTCTAACCAATATCCCTATTTTTTGAGTTTGTTTAATAATATTTATTTATAAATAAATATAAAAATTGAATCTTAAAAAAATTCTTACAAATACTTCGTATTAACTTTGCTTTTAATCGCCAACTACCCTGGTGTGTGATAGCGTATTGATTATCATTCCAAATGGGTCGTCATAAATTATTCTTTGGTTCAAGATGTGATACTTAAACTTTGCTTTTAATCTAGTAGGTTCTAATTAAATACTTCAATTAGTTCCCATTTTGGAGTTTCCCTTTTTCTTTTTTGGATAACAAAGTATGCATAGTCATTATCCGATAGTATGTATTGTCTAATAACTCACAAATTATATAAGTGAGGTAAATCATGTTATAAAAGATCCAATGCGACAAGCTCGATCGAAAAGGTGCTTATATTTCATCCATTCAATCACCCTTTTATTGTTAAAATTTTATTATCTGAGTTGTAGTTTACTTGCAATCTCTTGATTGTTTAAAATTAGATCATAACATAATTGAAAATTTGACTTTCAACTCAACAATTTATAAGTAAACTATTAATACATGCTTGTAGTGACTAAATTCGAGTTCAAATCTTTTAAATAGGATTTTGTGGGAGGAGAAAGTGGGTAAAATTTGATGGAAAATCATGTTAGAGTAAGGGGCGTTTGGTTTAGGTAATCTTAAATTACCCAGGTAATTAGAGTATGATATAATAAAATAGAAAAGAATGGTTGAGCAAAAAGAGTTAACCAAACGCGGTGTTGGTCTTTAATTTAACTGTTAACTGCCACTGCTGTACTACACTGTAGATAACTGCGTCTGTTCATCTTGGACTCCAAGTTGAAAGCTGCTGCTGCGTAGTAGTCTTTTTACTTTCTGAATCTCAGAAGAAAAGGCGTCACCTTACACTTTGCTAACGTCACAATGCAAGATCCGTCAAATCCAAAGCCGACGGCGAACCAGACGCCGCAATTTCCCTCTGCATTGTGGCCGCCGCACCACCGGAGAGCTCACTCGGAGGTGAACTTCCGTCTGCCGGAGGATCTGGATCTGGCGTCCGACCCCTTCGATGCGGCGCCGGCCGGCAGCTTCGAGGAGATCGGCTCCGAGGACGATCTGTTCTCCACTTTCATGGACATCGAGAAGCTCGGCGCCGGATCCATGTCCGCGGCTGCCGGAATCGACAATGCCGGCGCCGGAGGGGCGGCGGATGATGGAGGAATGGCATCGAACCGGCCGCGCCATCGGCACAGCAACTCGGTGGATAGCTCCAGTTTGCTGCTGAGCGAGAGCGCCATTGAAGCTAAGAAAGCTTTGGCTCCTGAGAAGCTAGCTGAGCTCTGGACCATTGACCCTAAGCGAGCTAAAAGGTAGCTGAGAATTGAAGCTTTATTTACTGTTCTGTAATTTCTGCAACTTCATCTTCTTCACTGCTTGTTCTGAATATGAATCGCTGAAATACTTTACTAGTTTACTGAAAATCTGGAAATTTAGATTTTAAAACTCATATATGGAGTGGGTGGTAGATCTTCTAGAGTTTAATCAATTCAACTATTTAGTTTTTGATTTACGAGAGAAATCAGTAGTCATTGCTATGTTAGGGTGTACACCAGGTAAACTATCGTAGAGCTAAACCAGTATAGATTGACGAACCGGCTAAATTCAAAAAGTTAATAGGCAGGAGAGTCGAATTTGTATCTTTGTAATTATCACATCAATAGTATGATTGGCCCTCAACTTTTGAGTTTTGACAGTAGCTTTTGATGACTTATCTTTACTTTTCAGGACTGGGCCCAAATGATTTAACCTTGTCTTCCTCATATTAATTTTCACCTGAATTATGAACTCTTCTTAGTCCATTGTGCATAAAACTGTTCATCTGAGATCTGGGTATTTCTTGAAATGATCTTGCTGGTTTAGAATATGGAGCTGTCATGTCTTATGTATCTATCTGTTAGCTGCAATGATTTTATATTCAACCTTGAGAAATTGCAGTTATGATCACTCTTTAGTCTTCCCCCCCTGCAACTTCCTGGAGTTGGGTCATATTCTTGTGATCATGTCATGCAATAATGCAGTTTGAAATTGTGTTTTGTCGATTTGGAGCTCTTTGGTTCTCTGAGTTTTTAGGCTTTGTTTAGGATTCTGGCGAATCGGCAGTCTGCAGCTCGATCAAAGGAGAGGAAAGCGCGATATATGTCTGAACTCGAGAGAAAAGTTCAGACCCTTCAAACGGAGGCAACCACTCTTTCTGCTCAGCTCACCCTGTTCCAGGTTTGTTGCAGTCTCATCCTTTGCTTCAAAATTCTGACAAAATGGGATGCTATGTATGATAGCGTGAAACCAAATCCAATACAGTCACACTGTGCATTATAATATGTTATATGAACTTTATAATGTTTGCCAATGCATGCTTGGACTGTTTGATAAACCATTCGTTCCATCATGTTTCTGTTCTTGTAATCTTGCAATTGCAAACTACAGAAGAGAATGCTTTGGTATGATAATCATGAGTTGGAAATAACTATTCATGTTGAGTTAGTACTGTGAAATCTTTTACTTTCTTGAAATATTTGTTTCTTCGAGCAAAGAAAGCCTCTAAGATCCAATCGTTATAATTGGCTCTCCTTTTCTTCCACAGAGGGACACGACAGGGCTTTCAAATGAGAACACCGAGCTTAAGCTTCGTTTGCAAGCCATGGAACAACAAGCTCAGTTGCGTGATGGTATGTGCCCACCAAAACCTGGCTTTTTTACCTGATTTCCTTGCCTTTCTGTCTTAGGCTTTTGCCTTTTTTATGATCATTTCTATGCTGTTTTGATCGGTAGTTCTACCATACACTGATGTATGGTTCAAATATTGTATGGTAGCCATCCCGATTCTTGAATCTTGAACATCATTCATGACAATGATTGACAATGTTGTTGCGTTTTTGTCTGTGCCAAAAACACAGCTTTGAATGAAGCACTGAAGCAGGAAGTCGAGAGGCTCAAAGTTGCTACTGGGGACATAACGTCATCTTCAGACGCTTACAGTCTGGGAATGCAGCACATTCCTTATAATCAGTCTGCATTCTTTTCACACCAGCCACAGCCCGGGCCAAGAGAGTCCCAGAACATGAAGATGCCACAGTTCCACCCTCTCCAGCCACGCTCATCGGCTCCCCATTACCCAGTCTTGCTGGCTTCCCAGGCGCAAGGCCTCCGAGATACAATGCAGCAGCAGCAGCAGGATCCCCTCGGGCATTTCCAGAGCCTCGACATCAGTAGCAGGGGTTCTCATCTCATGAACTCTGAGGCCAATTCCATACCTGCCACTGAAAGCAACATTGCGTTGTGAACATAACTTTGTGCAAATGCCCCCCAACCCTCTCTGTTGAATTGTTCATAGACTGACAGACACCATGTTTAACATCCAGGAAGATAATTCTTCTTCTTCTTCTTCTTCATATTCTTTTGATTTGGCCTCCTGCAGCTTGAGCAGGATCATTCTCAGTAGCTTCTGGCAATCCTGTTATTCTTTGTTGTTGTGGCAATGGGCTTGGAATTTTATTTAAAATAAATTTTGGTACATTGGAGTCTCTTTTCAAATTGGTTGTGTAAGGCTTTGTTTTCCACTCTAATGTTTCATACTACAAATGCCAATGTTAATCTACCCATTGATTATGTTTCAAATGCTTCAATGTCTTATATGGCCAAAGAGATATTTGTCAAAGTGTTATTCGCTGATTAGGCTCACAAGAGTTTTACATACTTCTAGCACTTTTAGGTAACTGTTACGAATTTTCTTGTAAATCAAAGTGTTATTAAGAAGTATTATCACTCCCATAAGAAAAGTAAGTAAGGAAGGATGAAAAGTGCAACGTGATAATTTAGGGATGAAAAGTGAACATGATCAATACACGGGATGAATTCTATAAATACCTTATAATTTAGGGATGAAAATGTAAATTTTCGTTTAAAAAATATAAATAAAAAAAAATCCGAGTCTCCTAGTCGAGGCGGCGAGTCGACTCAGAACCCACAGAGATAAAATACCGTCAACACCTTATACCTACACAGACACTCGTTTTGCCGTCTCACAGTTTCTCGACTGCTCGATATATAGTAACAGAATCTCGAAGAAGCAGGAAGAGTATAACAATGGCACTTCGAAACCTAGCCACCCGAAAAACCCTTTCCGCCACCGCGCAAGCGTTCGGGCAGCAGCTGCGCGGCTTGCAGACCGCCACGCTTCCTGATCTTCCCTATGACTACGGCGCCCTGGAGCCCGCCATTAGCGGAGAGATCATGCAGCTCCATCACCAGAAGCATCACCAGGCCTACGTCACCAACTACAACAAGGCTCTCGAGCAGCTCCACGAGGCCATCAGCAAGGGCGATGCGTCCGCCGCTGTCAAATTGCAGAGCGCCATCAAGTTCAACGGCGGAGGTCCATCTCTCTCTCTCTCTGTGTATCTGTATATTTGCAGCTGTATTGTTTCGATATCGTTTTAGATTGTGTATACGGTTGCATCGAACACTGGTTTTCTCGGAGTGAATTAGATGTATTTTGTGCATTTCCGAGTAATTAGGTTTAAATCGGATGAAGGATAAGCTTTTGGATTTTCTAGGAGAGGTTGTGAATATTGCTAAGGCTCTTTGAGCATTGACAGTAGGCATTTTCTATATCAGATTATCAATATTCTTCCAGGAAACGAAGCCAAATGAAATTTCTGTTATCACATTCATTGAGACCCTATGCTTCCACTTTGATTGTTAGATTATGCATTTTATGGCCGATTACAGTTATTCAAATGTTCATGTTCTAATCTCACTTCCAACCAACGAGTATTGCACAAATCAACATGCTAATTGCTCCTTAAAGCATTTCAGCATCTTACTAGTTATTGCTGTGGCTCTTTGAGCATTGACAATAGGCATTTTCTATATCAGATTATTAATATCCATTCAGGAAACCAAGTCAAATGAAATTTCTGTTATCACATTCATTGAGACTCTATGTTTCCACTTTGATTGGTAGATTGTGCATTTTATTGCTGATTACAGTTATTCAAATGTTCATGTTCTAATCTCACTTCCAAACCGACGACTATTGCACATAACTTATCAACATGATAATTGCTCCCTACAGCATTTCGGCATCTTACTAGTTATTGCCATACTGCTTGTTTTTGGGTTAACATGGTTTTACTTCCAAAACAGGCCATATAAACCACTCAATTTTCTGGAAGAACCTTGCCCCTACTCGGGTAAGTGAATATCATTTATACTTCTGTTCTTATTTGAGGAGAAATTTATATCTGACTGCTAAAATCTTATGACAGGAAGGAGGTGGTGAGCCTCCGAAGAGTTCTTTGGGCTGGGAGATTGACAATCACTTTGGCTCTTTAGATGCTCTGATACAAAAGATGTCTGCAGAAGGTGCTGCTGTACAAGGTTCTGGCTGGGTGGTAAGTCTCAAGTTCGTTTATTTTGAAGTTTGTGCTTAGTGAATTAGTGGTTTTATTACAGCTTTTGATGCGTCTGATTCTTTTTTCACCTCTATACTTTTTTCGAGTCACAATCTCTTGTCTATACAGTGGCTGGGTTTGGACAAAGAGCTGAAGCACCTTGTGGTTGAAACCACCCCAAATCAGGTATGCACCAAACTATTTGTTTCAAAAGGGAGAGTATGTGGCAGTATGGCCATTTATGTATGTGTATTTATATACAATTCAGAAAATTTCTCTATTGAAAATTTATTTATGATTTTTCCTGTTCTGTAATTGATTCTGTATTCCAGGACCCTTTGGTTACTGTAAATCCAAACTTGGTTCCCCTACTGGGCATAGACGTTTGGGAACATGCATACTACTTACAGGTCATTCCCTTGAACTTCTACAGCCTAATATCTATTTATATATGAAGTACACATTTTGTTTTATGCTGGTACAGACAGACTTGCCAGTTCTTTCCTTATCCCCAAAATGCAAATCACATTGTTATCTTCAAAACAATGTTATATGCTAGGACACATGGTAGCATTTTGGATGCTTACCTATGTTTTTAGTTTATGACCGTAATTTTGGTAAAGTTAATTCAACTTTGAGCTACTTGTATTGACAAATATGTTTTCTATTTATAATGCAGTACAAGAATGTGAGGCCGGATTACTTGAAGAATATATGGAAAGTTGTGAACTGGAAATATGCATGTGAAGTTTACCAACAATTTACACCATTGCCTGCAAGCAGAGACTGATCACACCAGGTGATACAACACTCATCAAGGTGCCCGAGTTTCTTTAATCTCGTGGGATAAAATAATGCTAAGTGGAGTTTCTTTAATCTCGTGGGATAAAATAATGCTAAGTTAACTTTGCTTCGGCTTTCTGCTGAACTGTTGTTGCTTCTGTTTTCTGTGTAGTGGT
>CM008335.1:27502966-27515089 GCA_002525835.2 Ipomoea batatas
TGTTGGTTTGTTAAGGTTTTAAAAAATTTTGTTTGCGTTCGTTTGTTAAGCGTTCGTTAGTGTTCATTAACGTTCGCGAACGCGATCATGAACGTGTTCGTTAACGTTAATGAACAGGTTCACGAACGTGTTCGCGAACGTTAACTAACACGTTTGCGAGGGTGTTCATTAACATTAACAAACATATTCATTTACATTCATGAACGCTTTCGTGTACACTTAATAACCAAACAGTAAAACACATGCACATGTTCATGAATACAATTTGTTCGTAAACAAGAAATAATTTACGTTCCCAAACAATAATCAAACAAACAACACAACTAAATGACTTTATATATATATATATATATATATATATATATATATATGTATGTATGTATGTATGTGTGTGTAAACATGTTCGCGAACATTATTAAACAAACACTAAACGAGCTCTACTAAACTAACACAAGCGAGCTTATTCACGAACATGTACTACTAAACGAACACAAACGAACTTGTTCATGAACACTTAACAAACAAGCTTACCACTGTTCAGACTCTGTTCGTTTATTAACCGAACTATAAATTTTATTTGTTAATGTTCGTTTACCTTAATAAATGGACGCTTACCGAGTTCGAACACCAGTAGTTTGTCGAAAACTCTGTTCGCTAACACCTCTACTTGTTTCTAACTCAAAATTATCTTGTACTCATTGTTGTCACTCTACTCATTTTACTCAATACTTCAATAGCAATATATGATCGTCCAGAGTTTCTTGTTCAATTGATCAACATACTGCTTATGTTCTATCTACAATACATATCAATATTTAGAAAATAATATTTTAAAACGCTTTAAAAAAAAAACTCTTTAATAGATAATCCACGGCAGACCATAGAGCAACCTGCGACGCACGTCACGCGCGGGACCGTCCAAACGTGTTTGTTGCCGGCGCCGCACCATACATGCTCGTGTGCTGCACGCTTTGATTCTCTTGTGTTTCATGCTTTTTTCGCACCGTTTTTTTCCCCGACATCAATGAATCTAAACTTGGATGTTAAATTATGGAATCGATTATTCGTGTAAGATAGATGCAGATAATGAGATAATTAATTACAAATGAAAGGGTTAGAAATTAAGGCACACGAAATATTTATTTACTATTTTCTTTTGGTATTCAAGTATAAATTGCAATTATTATAACTAAATAAATATTTAATAAATACATTAACAAATTACAATACTTTTATAAATTGGGTTACCAAAGTTGTTTTGCAAACCATTCAAAAGATAAAATCAATCACTTCATAAACAATTGGGAAGTAAAAAGTAGTGACGGTATAATTGAGGGACAAAAAATATTATGATTGATAGGATATATTTACCTGGCCGGTCTAGTATCTCGACATGTGCCCTAGCTAGGTACTAATTCAAGAGGTTGCGTGTGTCAGAGAGGAACGAGTGCAACTCTAGGTCAGCTGATTCAACTAAAATAGCCAAACGACGTCCCAACGACCCAACGACGTCCCAACGACCCAACGACCCGCTCATAAGAACATGGAGGCTTAGCTTGGCAGTGGACCAACTTAGTATAAGCTAATTCCACGTATAGTATAAATAGCTTAGCCTACTTAGCTTAATCCTGCTCAAATAGTTATATTGTACTTACTTCACTACAAACTCTACTATTGTACTATACCCATTCGCTTTGAGTCTCTCAACTGATCAATGAGCTCTTTATCTACCTACACTCAACCTAATTTACTGATAATACCATAGTAATCCTCAACCCTCGATCCATTTATCAATAAAAAATACAATTCCGGTCAAACCCATCACACATATATAATTTTTCTAATGCGGTTTATCTATTTTGTGTGCTTTGTTAGTTGATGATTATTACACATGAGCAGGTTTACATAATGTACACTTTTAAAAAATAGTTGTGAATTTTCTTCGTTATCTAAAAGTCCAAAAACACATAACAAAACTTCATTAAAAAATAAGTATATGCAAATTAAAAAAAAAAAAATCTTTAATGTGATTTCATTGTCATTTTTGTTTTCCATATTGTTAAGTCAAAGTAAATGAGTCAACAACTTAATAATCCTTGTTTGTATTATTATTGTAAGCACTATGGGTCAAATGTAATTAATAGTCTTAATTTCCACGAACCAATAAATGTTGTGAACTGTAAATTAATTGGACTGGAAAATGTGTATACTTCGAAGCTGCTAAGTTGACTCACCTACTCTCATTTATAATATTATTATTTTTTTAAAAGAAAAATAA
This sequence comes from Ipomoea batatas, assembly GCA_002525835.2. Classification (NCBI taxonomy): domain Eukaryota; kingdom Viridiplantae; phylum Streptophyta; class Magnoliopsida; order Solanales; family Convolvulaceae; genus Ipomoea; species Ipomoea batatas. The sequence goes on from CM008335.1 coordinate 27,505,245, forward strand.
TAACGTGTTGACGTAAGAGGGTTGTTGTGCACAATGGATGTGAGTGACAATTGTGAGCTTAATTGGAAACCAGGTTGCACCGCAACGTGCAGGGGAAGAAAACATGGGGAAGTTCAATGCAACTATGCAAGTTGAGCTTCATCAAATGTTCACATTTATGAAACACTTGAGCTACTTCATACAATCTTCATGTTTCTAAAATTTAATTTATCCACTTTTGGTATTGCTTCCCATCTAATTTGAAAATATCTCAAACCTTCATATTTATGAAATAGCTATATATACGAGTTTAAACCCTAAAATTAAGGATTTTTCAATGACTTATCAATCATTGTCTAAGTGTTTGCTTAGTATTTACTGATTCAGTACACTCACACTCAACCTTTTTACCACTAAACTGTTCCCAGGAATATTCACGTATCGTGAAATGTGAGTAGTTGACTAATTCAGTCAAATATATGGTATTATCTGGAACTGAAACACATCTTCAAGATCGAGTATTATTGTATATATGTGGATTAAAATTTTTGATCTCATACTTAACACTTTAAGTATATGCTTGAGTTAATGCATTATGGTAACGAGTGAATTTTGATATATAAAATGTTTACATGTAAAACTACAAGGATCAAACTCTTTTACTTTTTTAAAAGAAAAAACTCTTTTACTATTTAGTAATAATTTGTTATTATTCGTTAATTACCATAAATTGATTTAGCTCACTTCACGTTAGAACATGAATCTATTTATATTGCCACATAAAGGTTTTAATGAAAAATTTTAGTCCATGAAGGTTTGAAATATATTTAAATTGAATTTAAAATTATTACTGTATTTAAAAAAGGAGATATACCATTTCTGGTCCATCCATTACCAATCTGCCCACTTTTAATTTCGTGACTTTTACAATTTTATCAAATTCAATATAAATATTTGAAAAGTCAGATGAATCAAAAAGTGAATGAATTGGTAGGCCCTGTTTGGTAAATAATCAGCTTATCAGCCAATTTTGGCATATTTGACCACTATTAGTTGTTGTTTTTTTTTTGAAAACACTATTAGTTGTTTGGTTAATAAGCTTTTTGTAACTTCAAAATGCTAAAATTCAAAAGGCTACTCAAAGCAGCCATTTCAATTAGCTTTTTGAGAAAATAAATTATACCAAAAAAGCTATTAGCTAACAGCTAATTTATCAAACAACTTTCTAGAATCAGCTAATATTATCAACAAATCATACCTTCTAACCCAAACAACCAACTCAATCAGCCAACAGCCATCTACCAAACAGGGCCGTAGTCAAAAACTAAAAATAAAAATCCCATTGTGATCAAAGAACAAAAGGTAATATTAACTTGCGTGTCATTGAATGGGTGTAAATAATTCTCCTACTAGAATGTTAAAAGTTTGACTTTCGTCAATACTCTCTTGATCGAGCATTCGAGCTCATCACGCAACTTATTTTAAAAAATGACACCATATACTATTTATTAATCAAATTCTAATATTTTAATTTATATTTTTTTTACACTTATCAACTAATTTAACAATTAATTTTATCAATATTTTAATTTTAATTAATTAATTTATTAGCTACTAACTTTATAATTTTCAACTAATTTTTCAATAATAGAACCGATATTAACACTTGGTATCAAAAAGTCAAAAAGAAGAAGGCTTAAGCTAAAAACTTGGAAGCCCAGTATGTATAATTTGTCCAAACAGTTGCCAACGGCCCATTTATTCATTTATTTTGTTTGGGGCTTTTTATAGAGTTTAGTCCAAAGACCGTAACGAGGAAGCCCGAATTTGGCGGGAAAACCCGGTTACCAAGTTGGCGGGAAAAATAACCTACTTATCGGCAACTTTGCGCGGGAGACGCTAACAGCATCCTCGATCAACCCTAGAGAGAGAGAGAGAGAGTGAGTGAGAGAGAATGGTGGGGCTACCATACGATTGCCTTGCAAATCCACTTGGAGCCGTCAGATTGACGTTCGACAAGGCCGTTGCTTCAGGTTCTGATCCTTCCACGTTTGACGGCCGGGATTGGGGCGCCACTGAACTTTTCCGGCAGTTCCTTTTTGACGATGGCGGTCTCTCACAGGTTCTCATTTTCTGTTTCTATAAGCAAGACTAGTCATTATTGTCGTTGTTGTTGTTGTTTTAGGGAGTGATTATTATGTTCTATGCTCTTGTCTTTGTTTGATCTCAAGAGCAAATGAGTATCAAAGACCGAAAAAATCAAAGAATTCATCTTATTGGAATTTCATTTTATACGGATTCTTAATTTTCAAATTGGAAACGGAGATTAACTATTATTTACTTTCAAACAAAAATCTTAATTACTTCTCAAAAACTTATATTTGCTGCCATCTTTATGTTCTATGACTTCAATTTTGGGGGAAAAATGATTTTTATGTAATCATGCTGGTCAATTATATAAGTCACTAGTGTAGCGAGTGTCTAATCCAGAGTAGTGCACTTAGTGATGGTAATGAGAAATTTCTTAGCTTCTTTGTACTTGCAAGGAATGTCACTAAATCTTTGCTATTATCTTTTGATGGAATAGGTACCGATGCTTAATCCTTCAACAATTAGGTGGATTCAGCCCCGCACTCTAGTTCGATTCCGGGGAATGATCCAAGACATGCTTGGTAATGAATTTTATGTTGGAGCATATAAGGTATCAATTGTTGTCCTCTTTCTTTCTCTTTGTATACCCAGTGCCTCTTTTTTCTTTACTGTATTGTTATAGTTGATGGAGAAGTACTGACTTTGCCCATTCTTTTGTTAAAAGGATGGGGAAGCTTGGAGGACTAATAAGTTTGCTGATGTTTCTCAATTTCCAATGAGTGATTCACCTGACATGCGAGTTTGGGAGCGTCGCTTGTTGTATTGTGTCCCTGTGAGTCCTATGTGACTGTCATTATTTGTTATTTCAGCGCTAATGAGAAAAGCAGCCTAAATTGATTCTATTAATTCAAGTGCTTGTTTTTAAGTTAGTCTATTAGATATTAGCTAATTATTTCTCATCTTTGTTCAGGTCCCAGGGCAGAATCCATGGACTGAGCCTTCTTCTGAAGTTGTAATGGATTCCCTTAAAAAATCTAATTATTATACAGATTTACAGAGGGAGAAGCGCCAGAGGGAGGATGATCCAATATTGAATGACGTGGATATGGAAGTATGTCTCTATGTTTTAACCCATTCATTCTTTTCTGCACTACTTCTAGTTTTCTGAATCAACTGGTCTGTTATGCTGTGATGTGATAAGGCAGCATTTCTATTTGCAGTGTGTATCCCTTGAAATGGATGGTGCATTCTGTTAGTTTGATAGATGCATGATTTTAATTTTCCTTCAGTTTGTATGTATGCATACAGATATGTGTGTGTGTATTTACAATAGTGTATTGAATGATGCTCCAATGATATATTCCCTTCTATGAGTCTATTTGTCCTGTGATGCAATATATTTCAAGTGGATTCCTTGAAATGTTTTTCAGTTTGATGCTAATCCAACAATTGAATTTTGATAACAGGCCAATGATGAGTCGCATGCTTCCCCTCCATCCACCAAAAAGATGGTAAGCAAAAATTACTTTCTGTCTGGAATTTCCTTAAAATTGTACTCTAATTTGTGTGTTTGATTGCCTCTAATAATTGAACTCTTCTCTTTACAAGAGAGAGGATGGAATTGCTTCCACATCCACAGATTCTGGAGAAACCCTAAATAAGGCCATCTGTAATACTACAAATATGGGGGCAGAATTTGAAAGATCTTTTCCTTGTCTGGTGAAGGTAAGTTCCTTTGTTTCTATAGCTACAATTGTTACCTCACTTCATTTCATGTTGTTTTTAACACCATTTTGCTTATTGTTATTCAAATTATGCAGATATATGACTCTCCCGAGTCTGATTTAAAGCTGAATGATATTTTTGAGTTCATTGGTGTCCTCACCTTTGACACAGATCTTTCTAAAGAAAAGGAAGATAACAATAATGTTGAAAGCAGCTTGTGTGAGGATGTATTGGTTGAGTTGCCACCTAGCAAGGTCTTGTTTGATCATTCATAACATTAATTTTCAGCCATGAATCTATTTTTTTTTCTTATGATTATTTATTTGTTTTACTGAAATCGTTATCTAATGTTGACCTAGTTAAAGAAATTCAAATTATGCTTTTGACAGTATTTCCTATTCTGTGATGCTCTGAACTTGTATTAGTGTTTATTGTAATTTTACATTGAAGGAAGAAGCACTTGCACAAACAGTAACACAACCCTAGTATCCTATTTTTCATATCTTATCTTGATGTGTGCCCAAATCTCTGACAATCAAATTGGTAGCAAAAATCTTGGGTTCTTGCAAATGAAAATTCAATGACCTTGATACTTGAAGAATAGACCATAAAAAGTTACATATTCTATGTCCATCATCAATTCATGATCATTTGAAATCACTCAAAGTCTGAATTGTAATAAGGATAAAGTGTCTGCAAGTTTGAAGATCTTTCTTCAACAATATTCTAGTCATTAGTAAATTTTGGGTTTTACGTTATTTCTTAATACTGTTATTGAAAATCCTCTGTGCTGCTGAAAGCTGTGTTTTAAGCAGTTCTCTGCATTTTGCAGGTGCCTCGGCTACATTGCTTTGTTTACCAGAAACTTAACGTTCAAGATTTCCTCTCAAATTTCCCCAGGACAGAGGTAGTTGGAATCAGCAATTACTTATCCCTATTACTGATGGTTATTTTAATTGTTATCAAGAGAGCAGCATTCAAATCCCCCTCTTTTAGGAAAAAACACAAACTAATTTTCAATTCCTACTCTATTCAGTTTATTGGTCACTTTAAGTAGCAAATTTTCTTGCATTCTTATGGTGATTGCACAGATAAAATCTCATGTGGTGAAAGGGATAAGGGAAACACTGCTGGGGCATCTCACATCTGTTCTTGGAAATGATAGAGTTGCAGCTGAATTCATGTTACTACACCTGTTGTCTCAGGTATGTGTAGGATTTACTTTTAGGGCCACTTGTGGTTATGAGTGCATAGACTGGTTCCATATTTGATATTGTTAATGCTTTTATTTCAACACCAGGATAAGAATATTGTATGTGGATGCAGGTCCATGCTAGAGTAGATCCAATTGCAGTAGGAAAGCTTTCATTAAATCTCACATGTTTCAGCAATGAAACTGCATCTGTTTTTCGCCATCGACTCTGCCTTGCCATTAAGAATCTTCTACCATTCTCTCAGTGTATACCTCTGACAGTTGATTATCTTAACACTGCTTTGTTTGCACCAAAAAAGGACTATCAAACAAACAGGTACTTACATTTTACCATCTAGCAAGTAGCAACCATATTTGTCCATTTTTAGCGAATTTGATAAATGACGCACCTGGCTAATGATTTATTATTATGGTCAATACTGCAGATTGGTTACAGGAGCTCTGCAATTTGCTGATGGCACTCATTTGACCGTTGATGAGACACAATTACAATCTGGAACCCTCAACTCAACTGGGGTTGAGAATACCAGGCTACTAAAGAACTTGCTAGATGTGCAAAAGGTTCACAGGATAATAATTGCTATTTTCATGTATTTCCAACTTGATTCTGCATCCCTGATTTCAATACTGTGCTGACCTTTGCTTCGTTTTCTTGCAGGTGGAATACGACTTCACCTACTACAAAATGGAGATGCCTACTGATGCCCAACTGCTAATTCTTTCCGAGGCAAAATCAAACATACTACCAGCTGATATAGTTTTGCCATTCCGTCCAACTTCAGTAACTTCCTATGAAGAAGTTGAGACTGATGTGCTGGGTGGTTGGCGTTGGTACTTGGGCACAATGAAATCATTGTCGCATACCATTGCCCCGGAAATGCAGAAGGTATGAACTAATACCCATATTTTGAACATCCACCTTCTCCCCCTCTCAAAAGGGATTTTGATGACTATTAGTTTTCTTGGTCTGAGCCAGTCAACTATGGAAAACCTAGGTTAGTTTGTTCTTTGCCAGATAGGGTTATAAGATGGGGTTTACCCAGTTCACACCCTTATTATTGCAGGTGTTGGAAGATGATTTGGTTGCAGCCAGGCAAGCTGATCGTAGCCTGGGCAGCCAAGAATTTAGCAGATTGTTGACAATGGGGCGTTTGCTATCTCTTAGTTTCGGTGATACCAGCTTGTCGATTGAGCACTGGCAAATGGTCAAAGAGCTGGAGAGACTCCGCAAAGAGAGACTCAATGGACGCATGTAAAGTTCATCTTTTAGGTACTAAAATTGTGTAAAAAAATGATAAAATTGTGTGTGTTTTGGTTGCTTGAAGTGCATCCATTCAATCCAGTCTGGCTGTCTGTAGGGTTATTCAATTATAAGCTCTGCTCAGTTTGGACCCTTTTTCATCAGATCAGAGGGCTCCATAATGGTGTATTCATATTTGATGTTTTATGTTTATCTTATTGGTGCCCCACGTCCTTATTCATATGGCAGCATTTATACATCTCCATTATCACACTCATTTATTATAGGCAATAATTAATATATATATATCAATTGTCAATGTCAAAGGTTTATATAGGTTATAACATATCAAACATCTTGTGCTCAAATGATGAGAATTTATGTATGAATAGATACTACAATGTAATAGGAAATTTGTATACACACTATTTGGACTGCCAATGACAAAATGCATAAAGCAAAAACTATTCTAATGGAATAAAGAAAAAGCTATATAACCAAAGTCAAGAAGAATTTGTTTGTTTCCTACCATTATCCGAGGAAGAAACATTGCTATTAGCCCCCTTAACTATCCCAAAATTCCTCAACAACCCCACACTCCAATCCCACAAATGCAACACAATGTAAGTCCCAATGCCGCCTATCAATCCATACGCTATAGAATAAGTCAACGGCATTAAAATCAACGTTACAAACGCCGGTATCGCCTGCCGCATATCATCCCAATCAACCTCCACCACCGCCTTCATCATCAACACGCCCACTAGAATCAACGGCGGCCCCACCGCCCACGCCGGAATCGACGCTAATAACGGCGTGAAGAAAAACGCCAGGAAGAAATAACACCCCGCCGTTAACGCCGTCAGCCCCGTCCGCCCTCCTTCCCGTATCCCAGTCGACGACTCAATAAACGCCGTCACCGGCGACGTCCCCAGTAACGATCCTACCACTATCGCCGACGCGTCGGACATGAACGCGAAGTATTGCCCCTCGAAGTTTCCGCTCCCGTCGGTGAACCCGGCGAAACGCGCCATGGAATATAAAGTCCCGGTAGTGTCCAGAATATCCACGTAGAGAAACGTCACTAACGCTTCCCAGAAATGCCCTTTTCCGATATCCTTGAAGCTCAGGGCCCCCGCTGTGCTCTCAATTTTGTGAACGTCAACAACTTTCTTAAAATACTTGAACGCTGAGTCCCCGGCCGGAGTGTCCGGAAAAGCGGTAACTCTGGTGTTTCTGAACCACGAAACCGCCGTCACGAAAATGATGCCGTAAATCATGGCCCCCTTTATGTTCTTAGCCAAACAATAAGCTATAATCACGAATCCTACTATCGCCAGCCAAAACGTCGGGCTCTCCATGCGGCCATGCAAACAGAGTATGTCGCCGGAGACTGTCCCGCCGGGGAGAAGAGAAACAGTTCCGTTCGCTGACGTCACCACCTGCGCAAGTGCCGCACGTGCTGACTGCGGGCAAGCTCCCAGTGTCACCAGTGTAGAAGAACTAAAACCTAAAATTATTTAAAAGAAATATTCTTATTAGTTCTTATTATATGTAATTAATTAATAAATGAGTCCAAACAACCACTATATTTTATAAGTTATTGAGTTATAGTAATTTATTAATTTTTTAGTATTATTGACTCTTTTACAAAGAAATTGGAGTTCGAACTTGAGATCTTAAAAGTCACAACTATACTACTAGACTACAAGACTTTTATGCAATTGAGCTGCTGTGTAATAATCTAACCATCAGATTAAACTTTGATGTAATTTAACTGATGTGTAATAATCCAGATTACACTTTTAGTTAATAGTGTAATTAATAAATAATTTAGTATTTTAATCTGGATCTCTTACCTACTAAGCCGATTCCCTGGTTATTCTGCAAGCCGATGAAGGCCAAGAAAAGTCCAATACCGGCGGAGGAAGCGATTCGGACGGGTTTAGGGACGAGTTTGGCAAGCTTGGCGCGCAAACCGACGGCGGAGATGGCAAGAAAGATGAGACCTTCGATGAAAACGGCGGCTAACGCGCTTTGATACGAAACGTTGCCGGAGCCATGGAATCCGACGACGGTGTAGGCGAAGTAGGCGTTGGTGCCCATTCCGGGCGCTAATGCGAGGGGCAAATTCGCGAATACGCCCATGATCAAGCACCCTATCAGCGACGAGGCGGCGGTGGCGACGATCAGATCTTTCCGCGTCTTTTCCAGGCACGCGGCGTAGCCCGGATTTACCGGGTTGAACTTGCACGACTCGTCGGGCGGGACTAAGCGGAAATTAGGGCTTCCGGAGCAGTTGGAGGGAGAAATCGTTGGATCGGAACAGAGAGGAACGCAATCGGAGACTGAGCACGTGCCGCCGGAATCGGACAATATGGAGGCGTTCACGGCGAGGATGTAGGCCATGGTAAGAAACGTGGCGGTGCCGGCGCGTAGCTCCGTCGTGAAGGTGGAGTTCCGCTCATTCAGCTTGAACCGCTTGCCGACTCTGCTTTTCGCGACGAAAGCGTTCAGCCGCTTCACCGGAGAATTTTCTGTTCCCGGCGCCGCCGCCGCAGGCGGCGGCGCTCTATCTCCGGCTTCCAAGTCCATTATAGATTGGGGAATGAATTTTCTCTCCGATCGCTTTGGCTTAAAATAATTTTGGGTGCCGTATACTCAACATTATATATATATACACGATGACTGGTCAACGGCCAACTTTGGCAATCTATTTTATTTTAATGTAATTTAAATGATTTTCACATTACAATAATTAATAAAACAATATTTATAAGAATAGAAGGTGCAAAAAATAGTCCTAGAGTTTTTTATTGAATACTATTGACCCTGTTACATGTAGTATCTGTAGTCAACATTGCCCCCACTAAGGCTCAAACCCATGACCTCCCACTTGGGAGAATCACTTAATGCCGCTTGACCACAAGGCCTTTAGCATCCTAAAGTTAGAATAGGACTGATAAAAATAATGTTACATGAAGTAGTTAGGAATCTTAAAATTGATAAAATAGAGAGTTTTTATAGAATAAGTTTGAGATGATTAAATATACAATAATATTTTTAAGAGAGTTGTCTGACTAGAGAGTACATGCTTAATGCCGATTGGGGCCATCCGGTAGATCGAATTGCTTGAAGTAGTTGGGCAGGCTAGCCAAATGATGTAACGGTTATGAATTAAATGCCGTTAATTCCGGGATTTCATGGATTTCTCTCTCATTAACGATGGCTTAAATGATTACGGTTATCTTACTAATTTCTTGTGTAATAATTAGAAGCATTTGTGGACTCATTTATTGGCATGTTAGATGCATAAATACTCCCTGTGGCAAAATGTTCGGCGTTCAATTTTTCTGTCAATTATACTTTCATGTTCTCAAAACGCCTTTCGTTTGTCGTACTTCTCGGTTAGAGCATTTTCCAAGTGCTTGTGCTCGCCCGCTCTGGACTACCCTAGGTCCTTTTCAAGTCATACAATTAAAGGTAGAGGTGTGCATATATATATATATTTCGGTGGAAAATTGATTAAACGACAGAACTGATAAAATTTGGCTAACCATTTTAAGAATTTCATTTAACGGTTAATTAGGTTTGAAA
>CM008335.1:27517464-27537144 GCA_002525835.2 Ipomoea batatas
TAACAAATTTATTATTTTATTATGTTGATTATATTCTGATAAGATTTTATTTTTAATGTATTAATTGTTTTAGTGGTCCGTATTGTAAATTTGTAATAGAGATCAAATATGTTTTAAAAATTTGTCCATTCTTGAATTATTGTTGGAAAGAAACGTGGATAGATCCTAAGAATGAAAGCTATAGGTCCAGTAGGTTTTAGGGACCCCGGAAAGTGATGTTGCGGTCCAGTTCCGTACCTCGTTCCTTTCGTTTTAATATGGTTACTATTTCCACGTAAGTAAATATTTGAGTTTAATTTAAGGATGTTAAGTGGGCTGGATTAAGTCAACATGGGCTCGGAACTATAACGGACTGAGTCAGGGCGACTCATATTAGTAGGGCTAATTATACAATGAAATAATGAATTATGAAATGTCTTGCTGGCGAACGGTATAGCTGTGATTTTTTAAATGAGATGTTTCAGGTTTAAATTTTGGTGTGGGACATTAACTCATTGTGCTTATGTGTGAACAGATATTATATTATAACAGAGTCAACAGAACTAAAAAAAAAATACAATGAATTATGATTTACATTGAAAACTTCATTGGAGTTATTTTTAATTAAAATTTTTACAATATTAGGTTTAGTATTGGTATATAAAATTTATATATTTAAAAACTACATTAAAAGTATTATTATACACACAAAAAAAAAATTAAGTTTAAAAATAATTAAAAAATACTAAAGAAAATAAGAAGAAAAAGAAATAGTTAGTTTGACCAATAAATAATAAACATGACATGTAAAATTAGATAAATGAAGTAATTTTTAGTATAATAAATGTCCACGTTTAGTGTATTATAAGTTTATTTTAGGTAATACAATAAAAATGAACATGCAAAAAATAACATGTACTCCGTAGGACACTAATAAATGAAGTTAGGGTGTGTTTGGTCCAAACATTGGAATGAGAATGGCAATGTGTTTAAGTGGGAAGAGTAAAAAAGTGGGATTGTGGGAAGAGTCACTTTGTTTTGTACTCCATAGGAATTGGAATCAAAATAATTAAATAAATAAAACAAAAACAAATAAATATATATAAATATATAATGCATATATATATATGTGTGTGTGTCGGGGGGTTTGTGTTCTTAAGGTGCATGATTTATGTACTTAATGTGCGCTATTTTAGTGTTTAAGGTGTGCGATTTGTGTTCTTAAGGTGCATGATTTTGTGTTAACCGCACAACCACACAGAAAGCTATCTTTACACCAGTACTCATCCTATATATATATATAAACACACTCGGTGTGTATTTCATATTTAATGCATGAACAAAGACTTTTTTTTTTCTTCCTTATTTTGTATTCTACTCTTCAAAAGTAGAGGAGTAAAATGGTAATGAGTTTTGCAATTACTAACGAATTTGATTCCATTAGTAGGATAACAAAAGTAAGTAATACTATACTAACAATCATGATTAATAATTTAATTATTTAACCAATTTAAATGAAGTTGCATATTTTTTGTTGCCATCTCTATTAATTAACTAGGTAGTTTTTTTAGTACTACTGACTCTGTTACAATATAGTATCTGTTCATAGCTACTTTCTCAACCTACTGAAACACAAAGAGTCAACAGTTGCATCCACTGAGACTCAAACTCACTCATATTCATGTGAGAGTCGGGTGCCACTAAACTACAATGTCTTTGGCAATTAACTAGATAGTTTAATTATTCCATAACTGATATATAATGATAGGCGGTGGAAGAATTAATTTGGTGGTACTAATGATAAAGAAGCAAGATCACATGTTTAATTTGTGTGATTAAGGAATTATTAAGCCAAATCTTATAATCTAACACAGAATCTCTCTGCACTCCACAGTCCACAGGGCGGCAGCCCCTGCAAAAAGTCAACCACATTAATGATGATTCACATGTGGGTGATGTCGGCATGTGTGGTAAGATAAGGAGGAAATTTTAAAAATAAAATAAATAAAAAAAAAAACAAAAAATCAAATGAATTGAATCCTCGTACATGAAACTACAAATGGCATTGAAGGGGCTATATAACATCCTGCATGAGTATATATCTTGATTGAGAAAATTTAATTTTATTTGTTTTGATTCATATTTTAAAGATAAAAGTGGTGTTTGGTAAATAGATGTTAGCTTATTAAGTTGTTAACATTAACGGATTGTAGGAAGATGTTTGGTAAATTAGTTGTTGGCTGATAGTTGATTACATGTAAAATGATTTTTCAAAAAATTGATCGAAAAAACTGTTTGAATTTTAGCGTTTTGGAGTAATAAACTGTTACAAAAAGCTAATTAACTGTATTTGAAGGTAAATTTAATATACATAACTTTTATTACATATTTTCAAAACTTGTATCTGCAGTATAACTGTATAAGTTCAAGGAAAATTTATATGTATCATCCTAATTTTTTTTTCTCTCATTATCAAATTATCTCGTTGTATTTAGAATAATTTCTCAATTTCTTGTATTTCAGTTTCTGAATTGCTAATACATAATGATTAAAACCTTGTAAGAAAGAGAATCAAATACACTCTCTAATTTCTTAATTCTTAATTCTTAATTTTCTTGTGTTCTCTCTCTACCCACCCAAATATTTTTTTCCCGACACTGTTGGATATAATATAATAGGTGTGATTGATTGAGAGAAAAAGAGTAGTTGGGCGATAGATATGGAAAACGGAATTGAATGACATAAATTGAGTAAAAAATAGGAAATGGAGATCTTATACTAAATCGTGAATATTTGCAAAAAATGATTAATTATAACAATTAACAAGAATGACAATTACTTGTGTCAGTTGTGCGAAATGCGTTGTTCCCTAAATTATTTTAATCCTAATCACAGAAGTGCATTTATGAATAAGTTTAATTAAAAAAATTATTTTTATAAGGAGTGGCTTCATGTGAGACCAAATCACAGATACATGAAACGGGTAAAATTAATAAGATGGAAATATATAATACTTATATTAAAAATGCAATACTAATCATGAAAAGTGCTTATTACTTAATAAAGGAAAGTGTAATAGTTTTGAGAAAAATGTAATATTTTTAAATCAAAATATAAAAATATTATAATTTTCATCAAAAGTATTTACACTTTCGGTCTCTTTTATAAGTAACAAATACTTATTCCTGATTAGTATTACATTTTTCAGTATAAATATTACATTTTCATATTGATATGACCCGTATTACGGATCCACACTAATTTTTTTTTTTGGTTTTTTTAATAAGTGTATAGAAAATATGATATTTTAATTAAAAAATATTACATATTTCACATAAAATAGTCTCACATTATATATATATATATATATATATATATCATACATAGCTTTAAAATATCTCACATTATTATAATATAAATTCCAACAAAACATTTCACATTACATACATGGTATAGGTTTAGCAACATAAACTTGGAATTAATTAAAGAACACAAACTAATACATTATTTAAGGCAACACATTCTTAGATGGCATTTGTTGTTTCTGTAAATATCATTAAATATGTAACCTTACGCTAAAGTTATAGTTAATAGGTCTGGACAATTTTATTTCTTTATATTTACACACGTTTTGATGGTATAATATTAGGTTGGACCCTAATTAATTTTAATCCATATCAATATACCTAGGTAGATGTTCCTTATTTACTTTCAGTAATATTTTTAATTAATTTATCAGATTAAATTATACTAAACAATATAATAATGGACCAGACCATCCTTTTCTTGTATTCCTTGCCTTTTAAGCACTTCCTTTCCATGCCACCACCCCCATCCCAACATACCTATATTTTCTGCCTTTCTCCCCTCAACCCCTTCCCTCTTTCTCTCTCTTCAAAACCTCCACATATACATACAGCATATATATGCCTGAATGTCCAGAGAAAGGTAACCCATCATCTTCAACATATAATTAAATAAAATTGTCCNCAAGCACAGATATGGCATACCAATGTAATACAAGCACCGCATTGCTGCACCATTAGAAAGTTGTCATTTTGATTAGAAGCAAAGCCAAATTAAGATCTGCCTTAGCTTCTTCTGATGCATTCAATGACACACCTATTCAACTTTCATCAAAGTAATCTGGATATTTCAAGTGGATGATAACAACTTGACAAGTACCATAATCCTAAACACATCAAAACCACTTCAGGAAAGGCACATAGTATTTTGGTGTTTGGATCACTAAATACTAGTTCTCCTGTAGTTCTCCTGTTACAGAAAGGTTTTAGAGAAAAATCAGCCATATATAGTATCCTTATGATATATTTTGTCTCCAAATCAAAATACTGTTCTTACAAAAAGGCTAAGACTCAGGTTTATTATATGACATAAATCCACAATTACACTATGCATCATTAGGATTTCCAGTGCCAAAAGAAAGAAAAAGAAAACCAAGTATACAAAAAGCTAAGGCTTTTCACATTGATGATTTCAAGTGAAGTTGGGTTTTCTATAATATTGATTACATGAGATGAGTCATGAGTGGAACAAAGTTGACACCATGAAAACACAGTTGTTGCATCCACCACTTCTTTATCTTCAAATAAGAACATATTGCATAAAGTGTTTTTACACACAGACTAAACATGAAGAAGCTAGTTAAGCTAGCCGTTGATTTCTCCAGGTGACACCGGTTGATCTTTGGGGTCGGGTGACTGTTGGTAAGATATTGAAATCAGCTTAGATCTATAAGTGTCATCTCCCTCAGCTTTTTTAGTCTTGGCAATGGGGTCACCAGTCAAATCCTCAGGTTTGTAGCCAGAAGCAGGTTCCTTCTCTGGTGCTAAGTACGATATTGCAATGAGCGATTCCCGAGTCAAGTCCTCATCACAAACCTCCTTGCCTGGATTCTTCTTATCCATAAATGCCCTGTTTCATGAAGAAATCAGGAGACTGCATAAAGGGCATAAACAACTGAAATCTTATTTCAGTTTTTATTATTTTTCAGAGTCAGTGTGTACAACCACAACTAAGGCTTATTTGAGTTGCCTTGGGTTGAGCCACAAACCAAGGTGAATTAAATTAGCTAACTTTTTAGTTGTTTCTGTTATATATGTAATTGGTTTATTACAGTAAAAAAATTCATCTAGACAGAATTATTTTCGTTTTTTTCCAGATTTGATCTTTTTATTTCTTTAAAAATTGATTAAGAAAGCTTTACTTAAGCATTATTAGTTCTTCTCAAATTTTGGGAAAATTTATGGAGAACAATTTAGTGCAATTCTTAAGGTTGGCAGCCACTACTTTCCCTCCTAGTAAATTATCATTCAAATTTCCTGCATCCACCAAAGTACACAATTTTGAATCAAAATTGAAACCATCTTAACTGGCTTCTCCTCAATAAGTCATTCAATGAAAATAATAACAGAGAGAGTGCTAGCAAATTGTATGTAACCCAGAAAATGCCAAATTGTAAGCAGCCTGCCAGAAAAATGAGAATACTGATCATGACAATGTAAACCGTAAACCAAATTTACATAGTGGGGCAATCCCAACCAAGTTGGTTAGGCTATTGATTTGGTAACTACAAAGTTTATAAGTTTGAGTCTCAAAGGGAGCGACTTATTGATCTTCTTGGTTTGAGCCGATCAAGTATAAGCAACCTACGTTGGTTTACCTCCTTGTGGTCATTTACCTGTTAGGACCACAAAATGGGTTTACCCACACCCTCGAACAGTAGCTGCAGGTTTCTACGTTACCCAAAAAAAAAAAAATTACATAGTTACATGACTTGTGTTGGTTATTTAACAATTGATTACCACCTATGTAATTTAATACATTGATACCACATCATTAGAATAAATCCCCCAGTCCGCTCATTCCCATTCCCCTTCTCCTATGTCTCCCTCCAGCAATGAAAATATCAAGAAAAA
This sequence comes from Ipomoea batatas, assembly GCA_002525835.2. Classification (NCBI taxonomy): domain Eukaryota; kingdom Viridiplantae; phylum Streptophyta; class Magnoliopsida; order Solanales; family Convolvulaceae; genus Ipomoea; species Ipomoea batatas. The sequence continues at coordinate 27,523,383 of CM008335.1, forward strand.
AGAACATTACACCTAAAATCACTTAAATTAGCATTAACAGAGATAGGAGGGAGATATAGAGGTGGTCCTCTCTGTTTCAAGTTGTCATATGGATGAAGACAGAAGGGAAACCAATGAGCCTTCAATACATGGAGAATCAAAGAGGTGTTCACATTTCCTCATTTTTCCATTAATGGACTTGCTGTTTTCTTTAAAGAAAAAGGAGAGCAATTGCAGTTCACCTAATGGGAACTACTTTCACCTATCTCACACAAGAACATTTTGCTACTTCACAATTTACTTGAATTAAGGAGAAGGGTCATCAATTACCTTCTCAATAGGTCTTATCATAATTCATAATCTCTTAAGAATTTTACCCATGAAGTCATAGTCTCTGATGATAACCTTATTAATCAACATTCCCCAATTATTTCCAATAAGAACACCAATTTACACATCATTCCTATCTACATTAAGCTTTTATAGACCAACTACATTAAATCAGCATCTCTAGGGCAACCATCACAGAAAAGAGGCAAGCAACCTAAAGGCTCAAACTTCCTTGCACAGCCAAGGAAGAGCATACAGAAAACATTAAAACTTCAATAAAATCATAACATTCGATGACCCTCAAAGCCAACAACTTCTTATGCCATTGACAGAACTCTTCTATGACCTCTTCTTTTTATGTATTCACATTTAAAGATTTTTGACAAAAATTGACACGACTTTTGAGGGGAATAAAGATCAATAAACCAAAACACATACATACAGACGAACCCTTGAAACCTAAAAATCATTTATAAAATCCTAAATTAAACTATCTACCAGCTTGCTAATCAGATTAGTAATCCTCATCGAAAATAGCAAAAACCAACATAACTATATTTCAGAAGAAATTGAAGTCAAACCATTTTCCATGCCCATGATCATCGATATTCGATAATAATAATAAGAGGAAAAAACTTTTAGCAACAGGCATATCGTAATACAACAGGCGAAACAAAAATAAGAGGAAAATGGTTTGACTTAACAGAAGCGGCAGAAAATTACCGATTGATTTTGGAGAGATGTCTTTCAGCGGTGATGGAAGTACAAGGTTCAATCGTTGAAGGGCCCTATCAATCGATCAAAATCCACTTTTGTCTTCTTCTTTGCTATTACTTCGAGATAAACAGATATGGAGTTCAATTTTGACCAATGGTCAAAGTCAATTTTTCTTACACCGTTTGTCGTAAAACACGATGAAAAAGAAATTCACAAAGCCCCATTGAAACTCGGCTATTCACAATAAATATAGGATAGTGTTATATTCTCGCCACGAAAAAAAAAAAAAAAAAAAAACAGGGAGAAAATAATTTTCCCCTCCATCTTAAAAAAAAAAAAAAAAAATATTTTCCCCTCCCTTAAATTTAGTAATCACTCAAGAAAACAGGTCTAATATTTTCTCATCAATTATATTTCTTGAAAAAATATTTCGAGAAATTTAGTTTTATATTGAAAATATAAAAAGTAAATTATCTACCAAAATTAAGTAAGTTTTTTGGTTCATTAAACTTTAATAGGAATTTGGTTTAATTTCTAATATATCATTGTTATTTTTCCTAGGAATTAGATTAGGAACAAGACATGAAATATCTACTAAAATATATTAATAGCTATTAAAAAAAAAAGGAAGAGACATACCTCATTGAGTATTATATTTGAGAAAGAAAATTAGTCGAACTTAATTAGATGCAAATTGTCTAATAGCACCCGTTTGCACCCCATATGAGAAGGGGTGAGTTTGAGCCTTAGTGGAGGCAATATTGACTCTCTTTGTGCTTCATTTGGTTGATACTACATTGTAACAAAGTTAATAGTACTAAAACCCCGCGACAGACAGGGTGATTTGCTCAACATAATGTACTTCATGTTATAGAATAATAAATCGTCTGGGGAAGATAATGTACTTTATGTGTTCAAATAATGAACATTCTGTGATAAGATAATATATTTTATGAATTAGAATAATGTACTTTATGCATTAGAATAATGTACTTTACGAGTTATAAAACTATATGTTGCAGCAGTGGAGAAAAAATCCAGGTCGCGTGGAAAAGAAATTTTGCGACCTAACAATGCCATCCCCTCATTCTCCTCTAATGAGAAGACAAACATCGTTTTTGGATTGTGGTCTACAATTCACGCCTTGGCCCGCAGCCTGCATGGGTTAACCCACGCATATTGTGGGCCAGGCCTGTTTAAATTTAAAAAGAGTTCGGCCCTGTTTGGTAAATGGCTGTTGGCTGATTGGGTTGGCTGTTTGGTTTAGAATGTATGATTTGTTGATAATATTAGCTGATTCTAGAAAGTTGTTTGATAAGTTAGCTGTTAGCTGATAGCTTTTTGGTATAATTTCTTTCCTCAAAAAGCTAATTGAAAAGGCTGTTTTGAGTAGCCTTTTGAATTTTAGCATTTTGAAGTTACAAAAAGCTTATTAACCAAACAACTAATAGTAGTCAAATAAGCCAAAATTGGCTGATAGGCTGATTATTTACCAAACAGGGCCTTCATCTATTATTTATTTCATAACCTTAGATCTCCCGTCCCTAGTCCAAATGTCCTACACTCCTACTCCAATACACCCTACACTTTTTCACAATCAAAACTCGAAAGACAAACGCTTTGTACCGTGTCGTGGGTACTGCTCAGAGTATCGTTCTGGGAGTGTTAATTATTATCCGTTAGGAATTAATTATGAGTTAATTTTAATTTATTTTTGAGAATTAAACTCCATATTAAAGTTGCACGTTATGGGGGTTACATATCTGATTTATTTCATATGTTAATGCTATTTATTTCTCCATCTCCTATTGATAAGTGCAAAATATACCACTTTTATAAGGTTGTTCATGGATCGTTTAGTATACAAGTTAAAGCTTTTATGAATGTTTTAGTATTAAATTGCGTTAGAATGCTTTGTATTGTCTTAGTACCCGTTCCACACTTTACCGTTTGTTTTGTAGGTAAAAAGAAGTGTTTAAAGGCATGAAATGGCGATGTTTCGGAGAAGAATTCACAAACCGAAGTTGGAAGGCAAAATAGGCCTTGGACGCGCTCTGGACGCGCGTCCAAGTCGGCGTCCGCAAAAATGCCCGCAGAAGTTCGAAAATCAGAGCAAACTTCAGAGAGGTCTCTGATGGACGCCGGGGCGGACGCGCGCGTCCACCCAGCGTCCATCAGAAGGCCGAGAAACTTCAGAGGCCGAAATTTCGGACGCGGGGCAGACGCCCGTGTCCACCCCGCGTCCGAACTGTGCGCCGTAGCGCACAGCCGAGGCGGACGCGGGGCGGACGCCCGCGTCCACNTGGGTTGCCTTCATAACCATCATCACAGCGGCACAGGTAACCTCCCTTTCCTGTGTCTGAATCTACGCAATGGCTATTCGCTTGACATGCATATCCACTACTGTTTTGGGCTTCCTTGCAACTCAAGTTTCCAATTCCCTCTAATACAAATCAAACATTATTATTCAGCATGTTAATTAAACCTTTTATTTACCTATTTTTACATGTAAACAAGAAGGTAGGGTTGATTTCAATGCCACGTCATGCTACATTATATTATTATTATTATTATTTAATTAAAAACTATAGTTTTTTTAAAAAATAAAAATAAAAAACGCTGCCGTGGCAGCTCTATCTATCTAAACAAAAAGTGAGGACCGTTATGAACTATCTATCTAGGTAGATCAACCATTGAGCTAAGGATTGCTGAAAATTAATGGAAAATGTTTATAAATATTATTGAGCTAAGGATTGCTGGAAATTAATGGAAAATGTTTATAAATATTGCAAACTTGAATAATAATTATAAAATTGACCTCCCTTTTTACATGAGTATCAATGTATCATATTCTCATTTGAACCTACCCTTTTTCTCTATATATAATTTGGTTAACTGACACTTTCAAACCGATTTAACTATTAATCAGAATTTTTAAAATTCATTAACTATTAACTAAATCGGAATATTGTTATTAAAAATAATTAATCAAAATTTGTCGATTCAATCAATTAAACCAACTTTTCTTCGAATTATGCACCCCTAGCAAATATAAGGTTAGAGATTGTATTAATTCCTCACTCTAACCTAGTATCACCACTATTTTTGAGTGAAATTCTATTATTTGAGTGCTATAAATACTTTAATATAATACAAAAAAATAAATACTAAATAATAATATTCTCTCGGACTCATTTTATCTGTGAAACTAACTATTTCTTCTTTACTTAAATATTTTTTAAATTTAATTTTTTTGTGTTTAATAATATTTTTAATGTAATTTTTAAATATATAAATTTTATATATTAATAATAACTTCAGCCAACCTTTTTTCATTAACCAAACCAAGAAATATATATGTATGAAATAACGCACCTACGCAACCCAGATATGGATTGCCTTGATAGCCGGGATCGCAGGTGCAACGATAGCCTCCGAATCCCGTGTCGGAATCTACGCAATGGCTATTCTCTTTGCATGCATATCCACTAGCGTTGCGGGCTCTCTGGCAATTCAAGTCTCCAATTGCCCAGTCTAGTGCCACCGTAACACTATCACGAACCCTCTGATCAATATCAGCATTACTTAAATCCCCTGCACCAAGGAATCTAAACCCACTCGTTTCTCCAAGAAAAGCGTGGCCGCAGGACCCAGCGTTTGTGTGGTTCAAGGCCGCACTGATCATGGTTATGTTGTAGACCTTGTTCACGCCTTTTGGTAAGGCTAATTGGCAGCACCCAATGCCGGAACAAGTCCCATTATTAGGCATAATCTGAGAGGCATTATTACCGGTGCACCGCGAGGTGCAATTTGTAGTGGCAGTGGTATTGGTTTCGTCGGTTATGATCAGAGTTAGATCGCAGCCTAGGATGGTTATCTGGTTTTCAGGGGAGCGGCTGTAATGGTTGTACTTTAATAAACTCAGGGACCAACTTAGGTTGGAGACGTTGCAACTGTGAAATACGCTGGGACTGGGAATCCTTATCTGCGTATCTGATATGTCGTAGATTGAGATAGGTGGACCGCCCCATCCGCTATTGAGGACGGGCTTGGGTGGATTAGAGTTATTGGTGTCGCACGATATCTCGAATCCGGGATCAAGGGCACATCCACTTCCTATTCCTATTCCGAATGGGTAAGGAACCGTCAAGTTTCCGCACCGGTTAAGACAACCTGGACGACTAACTTGACTAGAGTTGACTGTCTGGACAATAGCGGAAGCAGACAGGAAGACGAACACCATTAATAAACAACATATGCATGCAACATGGGCACGGTGTTCCATACTTGTACATTGGAGGTGTAATACTACTACATTACTAATTTACTACGTTACCAAATCTGTATATGGATATATAGAAGTTGGGTTGGCCACGAAATTATACGCTATATCCAGGGCAGGCGATGACTGATGACTTTAGTCAAAGTCAATTCCCACACGCACTCACTAGGTCCTGCGCTTGAACTTTCTCGGCTGCTTCCTGGTTATTTCCACATGGTTGTCGTGGTAATTTAACATCACATCCCTTAAGTATGAGGTTGAGAGTTTGATCATACCATTTAACATCACATCCCTTAAGCATGAAGTTGGGAGTTTGATCCTCACCCATGTAAATGGAGTAAATCTAAATGACTAGTCCCCTACCACTTAGTGTGTTATTGGAACGGAAAATTAGTCTTTTGGCTATCGACAGGAGGGATATCTTTTGGGCAATAAAAATATAATTCAAAGTCTAAATTAAAGCAATTAATTGACGCTGATATATAAAGGGTAATCGCACTAATAAGTGCGACACGCACTCACTATGTTCTACACATGGACTTTCTCGGCTGGTTCCTGGTTGTGCCTTAAGAGTTAGGTCCATTACTTCAAAGTCTAAAGCAATTAATTTAACGCGGATGAAGGGTTAATTACCATGACTTTTTCCACTTCGGCTAGATTTGGCGACGCCAACGTAGAAAATTTTACTTTTTTTTACGTTAGGATGTCTTTGAAAATTTCACAATTTTATATACAAAATCTAAATGTTCACAATTTAAATTGTGAACATTCAGTAGGTAAATTGTGAACATTTCGTATATAAAATTGTGAGTATTTAGTATATAAATTGTGAACATTTAGATTTAGTATATAAAAATTGTGAACATTCAGTGTATAAATTATGTATTTTTAGACTAGGGACTTGGATCCACAGAATAATTTGTCATCCTTATTCAGCTTCCTTGATCCAATTACTTTTTTTAGCTCGTGCATGTAGCTCAGGCTTAGTATATCATCCATCAATATAATTAAACATTTTAATTATTTTGTTTAGAATATATAACAACATTTATAATAATAACTAGTATATACGTGCGATGCGCAAAAATGTATGCTCAATATTAATACTCAATGTTAATATATATATTTTAAATAACAATATATAACTTTTTAAAAAAATTTATAGTTGTAGAATCTATATATATTGATGTAGTCCCTAACTATATTACAAATAATTTAAACTGCCCTTGTATTTAACAACATTTAAACTGTTTTGTTGATAGATGGCCAAAAATAGTCACGCCACAATAATACTAAAGCTAAAAGTGGATGTTCTAGAAAAAAGGACTAAAAGTGAACTGACATCTATAAATCTAGAATCAAAAATGAAATTAACTCGTTATTAATTAAAAAAAATGATAAAACAGTTTATTTATTTCAAATTAATTTTAAATTTTCTATGACAAATATAATAATTTCTATCATAAGTACCAAACAACCATCAGCCATGAGACTTGTACACGAAATCTCAAACAAGTCTGACTTAAGTACTATGGGCTTATTGTCACTGGATAAAGATCTGATGCTTCATCCTCTTCAAGTATAAAACAAGGCTCTGCCCAAGAATGTTTAGCAGAGTGTCTTATACGTTCAAGTTCACTCGCTACATCTTTCATTTTAGGTCTATCTTCTCCTTTAAGTTGAAGGCATCTTTTCACAAGCTCTGCAATTCTTTGAAGTTGGTCCAATGTCCCCTCCTTTACTAGCCTAGGCACAAGAATCTCAAACAGCCTATTCTCATTCACGGCTCGAACAAAAAATGCGGATAAGTTTCGATCCTCCTCCTCACCCATATTTGGAGACACAGGTTTCCTTTCCGTTAGAAGTTCGGCTAAGACGACTCCAAAACTATATACATCACTCTTTTCTGTCAACCGGCTTGTTTGGAAGTATTCTGGATCCAAATAGCCAAGTGTTCCTTGGACTAGTGTTGCCACATGTGTACGATCCAAAGGGACTAACCTAGAAGCTCCAAAATCAGAGATCTTTGCAGTGTAGTTTTCGTCTATCAATATGTTGGTTGACTTGACGTCCCGGTGGATTATAGGCATGGATGCAGCTGAGTGAAGATAAGCAAGTGCACCCGCAGCTTCAATTGCAATTCTCAAACGATTTTCCCAGGACAACCAATCTGATGCACCTGCTTGGCGGTGGATATGGTGATGCAGAGTTCCATTAGAGATATATTCATATACTAGCAAAGGAACTTCAGCTTCCAAGCAACACCCCAAGAATTTGACAACATGGCGGTGATTGATCCGAGAAAGAATAACCACCTCATTGATGAACTGTTCAATTTGAGTGTCATCCACTGTTTTTGATCTTTTAATTGCAACTTCAAGCATATTTGGTAAGTTACCTTTAAATACAATGCCATTTCCGCCTCGACCCAAAATCATGTCTTGAGCATAGTTATTGGTAGCTTCCCTGAGCTCTTTGGCAGAATAAATTTTGACCACCTCTGAGTCATCGCTGGAGGTGATCTTTTGTTTCAGTAAGAAGCCACCATTTTGTTCAAAGAACTTGAGCCTCATGTTAGCACTTTTTGTTTTCTTGATGATATAGCATAGTGAAGTAGCCACAACAGCCAAGGCAAATATTCCCAATCCTATCCCTGTATTGATGGTAGGGTAGTGAGAAGTGAGAACCACTGGCAATCAGTAAAAGTTCATACCATTTCTTAAAAATGAAATCAAATTAAGAACTTACCTAGAAAGAATTTAAACCATGAAACTGACTTTTTGTTCATAAGAAGGCAACCCTGACCATCTTTTCTACCGTCTCCGTAGTACCCTTCGAGACAACTACACTTGAAGCCCCCTGGAATGTTGTTGCATTGCAGTATTATTCTCTGGATTTTTGCATTCATCAATATCTGGAACATATAAAGACTCAGCATTATATATACACAACTAATAGTGTAAATGTAACAGAGTAAATACGGAGTGTTAAATAGTAAATATTTAATTTATATAATTACGCACCTGTGCGACCTGGAGTTAGATATGGGTTCCCTTCATAACCATCATTACAACGGCACATGTAACCTCCCTTTCGTGTGTTTGAATCTACACAATGACTATTGGCTTGGCATGCATATCCACTTCTTTTTTGGGCTTCGTTGCAACTCAAGTTTCCAATTGGCCGATCTAATATAAGTGACAATTGTTATACTGTGAATTATATTTCATATTATAAGTTAATGGTTCTAATAATACCATATATAATCATGGATAGCCTAAATATTTAAAAATGTATATATTGTATAAAATTTAAATGTCAAGAAAATGGTCAAATAGGCAATTGAACTTTACACGAAATTACAATTAAACTCCTGTGAACTTTAAAATATGCAATTAAACACTTTGTGAAAATGAGTCAAATAAGTCATGTTTACTGGTAACCCATTCCTTACAGGTAAAATTCAAAAAAAATAATAATAATAAGTATAGTCAATGACTAATTGTGTATTAACTTATTTTTAGGAATAAAAAGCCTTACCTAACGCCATGACGCAGCCTTGAATGAGATATGGGTTGCCTTCATAACCATAATCGCATTCGCAGCGATAACCTCCAAATCCGGTGCCGGAGTCTACGCAATGGCTATTCGCTTGGCATGCATATCCACTACTGCTTTGGGCTTCTTTGCAACTCAAGTCTCCAATTGCCCAGTCTAGAACCACTGGAACAGTTTCAAAAACCCTCAGTGTGAAATTAGGATTGCTCAAATCAGATGCACCAAGGAATCTGAACCGACTGGTGTCTCCAAGAAACATGTGGGAGCAGGGATTGAAGGACCAGACCCTGGTGTGGTTCAAGGCACTGACCATGCTAATATTGTAGACCTCGTTGGAGCCCTTTGGTAAGGGTAATTGGCAGCAGCCGATACCGGAACAAGTCCCATTGTTAGGCAGTTGAGAGGCATTAGAACATGTGGAAGTGCACGTGGAAGTAATATTGGTTCCTTGCGATATGACGAGAGTATCGTCGCAGCCAACAGTGGTTATCTTGTTTTCAGGGGAGAGGCTGTAGTGATAATATCTTTGTAGGGGCAGTGGCCAATTATAAGGCTTATGAAGCAGTGCTCCTTTGGAGTCGTAGCAATTGGTTGCCATCCTTGAGGGGTGCGAAATAGAAATCTGCGTTTCTGATATGTTATAGACAAAGCCGAATATACTCCATCCGTTAAAGATTGCTCTGGCTTGATTGGAAACAGTGTTGCAGAATATCTGGAATCCGGGATCAAGTGCGCATTGACTTCCTATCCCGGTTCCGCCTAATGGGTCCACGATTCCGAAAGGGTAGGGAACCGTCAAGTTTCCGCAGCGGGTGGGGCAACCTGGACGAGCAATGGGAGCGTTGCTTCTCGTCTGGCCAATAGCAGAGCCTGACAGGAAGACCACCATTAATAAACAACACCAACATGCTGCAACAGGGCCGCCACATAGTTTTTCCATAATTATATTATTGAAGATGTAAATAAATGTACTATATTACCGATTCTATGGATAAAAGTTTGGGTGGCAATGATATTGTATTTATACGCTATATGGATAGGCGATGATGAAGACCGGCCTGGGTGAGGTCTGCATCTATGAGCTTTTCCGTGAATGCCGATTGATGAGTTTACTCAAAGTCAATTCCTGGCATTTCCTTACCAATCATGCATTCGGATAAATTATGTGCATATTACAATTAACAAATTGTGTACATGATGTTAACATGTACATGTAGCTAATAAATATGTACTTGCAATTGATATATTATCTGTCTTTAGTTTGTTTATAGGTACATAATCTGTTAGACACATAATATAAATACGATTTTGACACTTGTAAACTAGTATCCATAATGCAATGTGAAACTTAGTCTATGGTATAATTTGCCCTTACCACACGCACCTCCCGAAAGCTTTGGTTGATTTCTCCTATCTTCATTTACTTTCTAAAAGCCATTGTTGATTTCTACTAACTTTCTGTAGCTTCACATTTAACAATATTTTTTTGGTGCTTTCTGGTCCTCAGCTTGTATGCCAAATTTTAGAGGCGAATCCATATATTCTTTTGAATGAAGACAAAGTATAAATGAATTTAAAAATGTCTATGACAAAATATCAAACACTAATAGTATAATTCAAATAGAAAACATATTATAACTTACAATACAATGTTTATAATGAATTACTCAGTATATGATAGTTAGGGGCGAAGCCAAACACTTGAGCCAAAAATAGTCCGGGGCGGAGCGAAAAGTACTTTAAAATATTATAAAAATATTTATGACAATATATGAGGCATAATGAATAAAAAAATATTAGTTGGAAAAGAGAGACACTATCAAGTATAAACCATTAAAAAAAAGCAATTTGAAATGCAAAATATTAAAGTTCTTTCGGTGAGATTTAATTTCAAGACAATGGATATCAAATCTTTAGGTACAACCTATCTAGCTAAATATTTAAACATGCATATATATTACATTTGTGTATATGTGTATATATACATATATATATATATATATATATATATATATATATATATATATATATATAAATGGGTGGGGAGGGGTGAGGGCCAAGGGGGTGTTACATAACACGAAAAGTGAGATAGAGGTAAGAAGAAAGAAGAATATCTCTGTTACATTGATCTGTTTTTCTACTGCACTTCTTGACTGCTTTACAAACTTATATTTAAGGCTATTGCAACAGAAAAATAACCTCCTCTAACTAACCCAAAACTAACTTCAGGCTTTTGCCTCTAATAGAAGTGAAAACAAAGATGCAAAATTTATATAGCCAGAGAGAAATTTTGACCCTAAATTTATAGTCTCAATATCTGAAAGGTCTTCAAAATCTCCCTATACTTATATTTGGGAGTTGCCATTTACCCCTCAAAAATGACACCTCCCTGGACCGTTCATCACAAATCTTATGGCTGACAAATTTTTATTTAACATTTTGATTTAATTTTCTTTTCAATTGCCCTCAATGTTTAATCAAATTACAATATTGCCAATTTTCTTTAGTTTTCTTCACCTTCCCCATAAAACCCTGAACTATTGGGTCCCTCAAGAAAAGAAAAAAGCATGTTTTCTTCACCTTTCCCGTAAATCCTTGAGCTGTTGGGCCCATATAAGAAAAGAAAAAAGCAAATGGTAGTGGAAAACAAATGTTACATTTGGCAGCATGTGGAAAAGGAAATGATTATTCCTTATCATTTTGGTAGTGGAGAAAAAATTAGAAAGAATACATATTCTCTGAGGCAGCAGGCACAAGAGGAAAATCAATTTTCTTTTTCCTCTCATTTCGGCAGTAAGAAGGAAGAAAGCATTTTTCGTCATCTTTTGAAGCACCTTTGTCCTGGGTTTGCTGGGCTTCTTGGGCAACAAGGTATGTATTTACCTTTATTAATTTACACAACTCATTCTTGAACTGCAAACAATCTTTGTTGACTGTAAGTTAGTAACTTACACTTAGGAACATATTCAATAACTAAATTAATGAAAGAGTTAACAATCAACTTATTAAGTTACAATGCTTTTAAGTTGCAATAATTACCTCCTCAACACTTTCAGGTTGACCAGTATTCGCTGAGGACTTTTCGAGTTGCATCAATTGTGTTGGCTGTAGGTTCTATACTGCTTCAAAAGCTGTAAGATATAAACTTTATTGTTTTATATCTTCAAGTTTACAACTTTTTATATCTCTTTTAAATGCAAATTTTCCTTTCTATTTTGTAGCACAAGTAGAAAAATTAAGGATGAATATGTCTAAAAGATTTCACTTTTCTAATTAACATTATTAAGATGTATGCTTCATAAATTCAATAAACTAACAGTTAATTATTCTAAGAAAACACTACAAACAACAAATTAACCAAATATATGAAATAAAATACCTCTGTGCATCATGATTTTTGGGGAAAAATTTATAATTTAGGGGTGATGGATATGCACCTGGAAAATGTGATCTAAGTATCATTTATATCATTACTTACTGAGCGGTAACCACAAATGTTCTTACCAAAATATTGATGTGATATATGACAAATGTTACAATTTTCTATATTCGTTATTTATTTGTGTATTACTTGATTGCACCACATATTAGCCATAACTTTCAGCAGCATGCAATACACTAACAAAGAAAGCTAGATATCTGGATGGATCATCTTATATGTTTCTTAGATGAAGTTACAAACACAGGCCGATAATTAATGGAAAGAGCAAGGATAGTGCCCCATTACAAATAATTTAAATTTCATGTAACAAGTTTATCACTTTGCAACACTATTTAAGTTTTACACATTTCTATTCCAAGTTAACTACACACCAAGAAATAAAAATATTTCAAGACACTAAAAACTATCCACCCAATTACTGGGCAAACTTATTTCGGTTATGCATTAGCAGCATTTATTATCATTAACACAAAATCAAGACGAAGTGGAGAAACCCCCTTTTGCATTGATAATTTAGTGAAATTTTAACAACCAATACATGTATTAAACAAAATAGCAATATAAATGTATAATTATTAATATGTTTACAAAAAATATTTAACAAACAATATGTTTAAAAATATTTAACAAAATCTTTAATAAATATTTTTAACAAAGAGACTCTATAGCAAACAGTATGTTTAATAAATCAACATACTTAGTATTTTTTTAGCAGTTTAACATTATTAGTATGTTTATTTAAGAAACAGTTTTGCACTTAGCAGTATCAATTAGTATATGTTTATTGAGCATTAGTAGACATTTGTTTTTAAAGTTTAAAATTTTCATACAATTTAACAAACCAAGCAATAATATAAACAGGCAACACTAATACAAAATCACACAAAAGTCACAATCCAACCAGTACAATTTTTATTTTTAAAAAAATTAAAGAAAGAACTCACGGCGTCGTGTTGGAGGCTCGGATCTGGTGGCGAGGGAGCAACTCCGGCCAGGCAGCCAACGGCGAGCTGTTGAGCAGACTGCACCAGCCAACACCGAAGTAGACGGCGATTGGATCTAGCCATCGCTTACCGCACACAACTGGGGTTTCCTCAATCCAGATCTATGGATTTGTCGTCTGTTTTTGCGTCAACGGGGTCACCGTTGTCCGGCGAGAACAGAGAAGATAGTTCTCTAATATCTAGAAGTCGAAGAATGAGATTCGGACTTCACCCTTTAGAGAACAGGGGAACATATAACTCAGATTCTCAGATGTCAGAACTCCGTGAGGTGCGGTTGCGGACTACGGTGAGAGAGAAAGAGCGCGAGAGAGACAGTGAGGGCTGAAGGGTGGTGGCGGTCTGCCGGTGGCCGGTGGGCGTCTCACATCTGGGATTCTCTCTCTCTCCTCTCCGCATCTCTCTCTCCACGTTTCTCCCTCTCTGTATGTTGGCTGCGGATGAAAGGAGTTG
>CM008335.1:27558554-27578431 GCA_002525835.2 Ipomoea batatas
ATAAAAAACTGGAGAAATGGAGAAATAAAAAACTGGAGAAATGGAGAAATGGAAAACTGGAGGAATGGAGAAGGAAAACTGGAGAAATGGAAAAATGGAAAACTGGAGATGGAAAAACAGAAAAATGAAGTAAACGACCCCTAAGCTTTTGAAGACGATCCCTCAGGTAAATATTATTGTATATTTCTAACTCGTGGTGTATCACAAACATTACAAAATTATTTTCTAGTAAAAATTTTATTTGAAGTAATGTGTGACATGATTTTTACATTGTTTTATTCTATTTGTGTTTGGATTTAAGTACCTAATAATGATGGCTTTCATAGGCTGCATCGACGACTTGCTATGTTGCAACTGATCCGAGGCTTGCAAATGTAAGCGGGAAATTCTTCGCAGATTGCAACGAGGTTTCTATTTCTAAGTTTGGATTCAGTTTAGCAGAAAATGCAAGGTTGTGGCAAGCTTCTGATGTATTGGTTTCACCCCACTCAAATCCATTATTCGATCCAGTCCAAGGGTTAGCGTAAAACCAAACAACATCGTATCGTTAGTTATCACAACTGGATCAACTACCAGAGGAATATTATATACCAAAAAGAACTTATCAAAAATATAAATTATTAGTATATATATATGTCTGAAGATATTTACAACCATACATACATTTTGCAAATCTTTCAAATGTTTGAATATTCACATGCACTATATTTTAAACAAAATGGTAATGTGTGCACTTCAACAATGTATAATTTCAATTACAAAAAAGCAAAAAATTTTAATTTATGCCCTACCATAATATGCTAATTATCAATGTAATTCTTGAATTATTTGTGATGTAAATATTGTCCTTTAATTTTCAAAACGGTATATATATTACCCCAGATCCGTTTTAAAACGACATCATTTTAAAACTAGGTCCGTGACCGGAGGGACAATACATGTACCGTTTTGAAAATTGAGAAGTAACATTTACTCCTCTAATAATTTATGAATCACATTGATAATTGATCATTGACATATTATAGAGGGCATAAATTATAATTTTTTCCATTACAGAAATATGGGCTCTATTTTTAGAGTTAACCTGAAAGAGACCAAAATTGAATGTTATTGCTTCATCGAACTATTAGGCACTTTTTTTTTTTTTTGAAAACAACTATTAGGCACTTAACATTCTAATGGTGTGATAAACTTTAAGGTTTGATAGGAAAAACATGCAAATTATTACGTGGACTCGGGTCCACCTTACAAGGTGAACCCGAATTTTGAATATTCACAATTTACCTTTTAAAAGTTCACAATTTGTATATTATGAACATACAAAGTGAATGTTCACAATTTATATACTATGAACACACAATATTAGCATACACAATTAATGTGTTTTGACTTAAAAACATAATTTATATTCTAGAGTTTACATTTTCAATACTAAAAATATACAGTTTAGGACCAATGTCTACATTGCAAGGTGGACCCTGGTCCATGGTATAGCAACTCGAAAAAACAATTAACACAAATTCTACAATTTCACGTAATGTTGTTGGTGTTAGACATGTATGTTTGAGAAGTCAACATTTACAGTGTGTTTGGTTGACAAGTTTAGCTATCAGGAATGGGTATCAAAGTCATTGTTATTGTTTGGTTGACAGGTTTTTAGAGCACTACTTTGGGTTTGATTACCCCTTAATTGCGAAACTCATTCCGTAATAAAATAAAGGTTTCAATGTTTCATCCCCTTCCTCCTCAACAACTATTAATAATCATTCTCATTCCACCATACTATCAAACATGCATGCAAAATACTTTCACCAAAACTCATTACCGTTACCAAGTATTTAATACCATTCCGATTCCGATTCCGATTCTCATGTGCGAACGAAATGCACCCTTATTATTTTGGGTATTGTATTCTAATTCAATTAATATAATAAATAAATATTTTATTTATTTTATTATAACTTTATAAATACTAGTATGATACTCGTGCGATGCATGGACTAAAAATTATAAATATTATTGTTACGTTGTTATATTAAGAATTCTCAGTCTTATTAAATTTCAAGTAATTAAATATGTTATCTAAACCTTATTCATTTGAAAAGATTTACTTATGTAATACTCCGTAATTTATCGTTTTTATATTTAATTTATCGTTTTTATATATATGTGGAAATCAAATATAATTGAGGTTTCAATCCTATTCAAGTTGCTACAAATCAATATTTTGGAACCATTGGTATTGTTACAATTGACCATTGACAAAAACTAATTTCTTCAATAGCAATGCAACATTAAATCTAGTATTATACTCGTGCGGTGCACGGGATGAATGTTAGGCATCATTATAATAATACTATTTATTCAAAAAGATGAGTTTTGAATAATGTGATTCAATCAGAACGTTCAGTACAAGAGAGTCCTATATCTCTAAACTACCTGATTGACTCCTATACAATAGGATAGTTACAGCAAAGTATTCTAAGCCACACAATACATATTGACCATACAACAAGACTAATAACAAATAATAATAATAACATAAATAATATAACTCACAAAAAATACACAACTTAACATTAACATATATGTAATTCATATATTACAAAATAATTTAAACATAGTTAAATTAATATATACACAAATTAAAATAATTTCGTTAATAACTTTTTAATAGACAATATTTGTAGTTGAAGAAGAGTACTCCCCAATTTTGTCTAAACTAACAACTTACCCTTATGGTTAAAGAAGAGGATTTGATGACCTCAATGTCAATCTTGGATAAAAATTTGAGTACCCAAATTATTTCCTGACATAATTTATACTCCAATAACATGATCTCCTAAGTTACTAATAATCAATCTCATTAATCGCATTAAACATCGGATAACTTAATAATAATATTAATAGTAATATTTGATGATTTTATTGGGACCGGGTCCACCATAAACCAGGTATATGGGCACAAAATGAGGGGTAAGAAGAAATTAGTTTTATTACCTTGGGCACTAGGCCCAAAAGAGCATGTACAAAGTCCGAGATATTGGCCCAAAACGGTGGCCTATAAATAATAAATACTATAGCCCTAAGGAATTGAATATGTCCCAAAATGGCGGCCCGAATAATACATAAATAAATAAATAAACAAGCTAGAGAACTAATAAATAAAATATAACTAAATATGTTACCAACAGGACTTGAACTCTAGTACTCCTGCGAGATGGAGAAGACCTAGACCACTTGACCAGAGAAGAGGTAGTGTCTTGAGTGATGATTTAAAGACACCACAGTCCCCCCTTATTTACTGTTCCAAGAGCAACCTGCACCACACACATGTCCCTGAACCCCCGTTGGGCACCCCGTGCCCGGCACGCATGCCTATCATGCACACACCCCCGCCGGGAACCCCGTGCACGCCCGGTTACCACACCTCGTGCCACCACGTACCAACAACCGCCATGCACCCTGGCCGAACCCCCATACGGCTTCGTCACTCTCCTGGTGCCTATCTAATGCCTCAAGGCCTGGCCCGATCCAATATCCCCTGCTTGCTTGCTTCCAAGCCTGCCTCCCACGTCACATGTCTTCGTAGCCCAACAAGATTTGGGCCCAACCCCTTTCCTTCACCACCCCCACTTGGGCCAAGGCTTATCCAATGAAATGGGCCCCGGGGTCCCATGAACCCATCATAAGTCCCCCATTTTCTTTGGTTGTCTTTGACGAGCAAAGAAAGTATAGTCACTGACGGTAAGAATGTTACCGGTATCTTTGTATTATTAATCTCAGTGTCAAAGTACAATGGTGAGTACAATAGTGAGTTTAGTCTTAGTAATGTTGTGTCCCCCTACTCTATGAGTGTGAGTGTCTTTTTATATGCCTGAGTGCAACGACTCTTTGCTTCCACTTCAATGCGCAGTAAGTGACCTCTTCAATGTTCTTCAGTAAGTGGATATTAATACTGAGGAGCCGTTGGAGTGGCTCCTCCTCTTTAATGCGTAACGGCCTCTTTCACGTTCGTTCACTGCCTTCAGGTCAGTGCTGATGATTCGGGTCGGGTGCTGATGCCCAATTATCCTGTCACCAGTCCCCCCACTCTCTAGCCAACGAGAGTGGTTGAGGTGGTTTGGGAGTAATGACCTATGTAAAAATTATTATTATTATTTTTTTCGAACGGTAACAAAATTGTAGCCGAGGCGAGGGCGAAGCCTCGGCCATGATTTTTGATTTTTTTTTTTTGTGTTTTTTGTGTGTGTGTGTGTGTGTTTTTTTTTTTTTTTCGTTTTTTGTTTTTGGGCGTTCTGTGATCGAGCTCACTTCGACCAGCCGTAAGCTCGGTAAATAGTCAGCTCTCCCGTTAGGTAGCTAGCGAGAACGGATCTCGTGCCGGCTCTAAGAGAATAGAGTGTGGTGTTTTCCTAGCAACGCCTTAAGGTTTACCAAGAAAATACCCTCCCGTCAGGTAGCTAGTGAGATCGGATCTCGTGCCGGTCCTAAGGGAATAAAGTTTTATTTTATTTTATTTTCACGAAATTTGAGAGGTGACGCCACTTGAGGAGGTGACGCTGCTTGAGGAGGTGACGCTACGTGAGGATGCTACGCCAATTGATGAGCAGGACGCCACTGGATAAAGATGAGGTAAACGCCGCTGATAAGGAGGCGGACGCCGTGCCCTTGAAGGCACCGGGCGCGGGGCCTGGCCTTGCATTCCTGCCACTAGTTGGGCCATCGTCGTCGCCACGTGTTGAATGACTTGCGCTGTTGCTTGGAAGTCCACGGCTTGGATGGGAGCAGCGTTCACTGGGAGGGGAGCGCGACCCCCATCGTGGTTGTTGTTGAGTTGGCTACGGAGATCACCCTCTCGGCGATGATTGTTGTTGATCTGTCTGCGAAGATTACCCTCGCGGCGATCTCCCACGTGGTTACTGTTGAGCTGCTCACGAAGATCACCCGAGGGGTGACCATTGTTCACTTGGCGAGAACTATGAGAGCTGCTAGATCCGGATCGCGCCATCGGATGAGATGAGTTGGTTGTTTTTTGATTTGTGAAGTTTGTCTGAGATCTTATCTCGGCTCTCAATGAAAGCACCAATGACGGTAAGAATGTTACCGGTAATCTCAGTGTCAAAGTACAATGGTGAGTAAAATAGTGAGTTTAGTCTTAGTAATGTTGCGTCCCCCTACTCTATGAGTGTGAGTGTCTTTTATATGCCTGAGTGCAACGACTCTTTGATTCCACTTCAATGCGCAGTAAGTGACCTCTACAATGTTCTTCAGTAAGCGGATATTAATACTGAGGAGCCGTTGGAGTGGCTCCTCCTCTTTAATGATTAACGGCCTCTTTCATGTCCGTTCACTGCCTTCGAGTCAGTGCTGATGATTCGGGTCAGGTGCTGATGCCTAATTATCTTGTCAGTCACTCTCGGCCTTTTACACACATTGACTCCCCCCACTCCCGGTTTCAAAAGTTAACATCCCTTCATATAGCTTGGTTCTTGGACCCTACCACCTTCTTTGCATGCGGACCTAATGAATTCACTACTTAACACTTGAGCATAAATTGCTCTTAATTAATTAATGATTTTATACCCAATTTGGGTAGCCTATTTTGGTGAGATGCATAAGAGCCATTGTGACAGAGTTGAAGTTGTTGGTGAGAGTTTTTCGAGCAAAGAGTTATATAGAACTGGAGAGTGAGAGATAACCTAGCTGTGAGATGAGAGAGCAGAGCATGTTGTAGTGGAGTGGGTTGTCGGTGGGTTATAGATGATTTATTAGGTTGGCCGGGTCAGGATATTGGGCTGGCAATTTAGTTGGGCTATTAAATGGGCCTTATACGTCAATTGTATCAGTACTAGGCTTTGGTTAATATTTTGTGTTGTATTTTTACTTCTTTTTTTTTTTTTTGAGAACATACACATGTATATATCTTTATAATTTTTTTAAAAGCTTTGGTTAACTTATATGTACGTACATACACATGTATATGTACGAAATATGTATAAATATATATCTTTATAATTTTTTAAAAAGCTTTGGTTAATATTTTGTGGTCAAAATACATTTCATTGCTATTTTATAATCGAATTTAAATTTTGTTATTAAATAACAAAATTTTATAATGAGTAACCCTCAAATTTCATTTTTATATATGAAATTTAATAACATTAATAGTTTTCTTTTTTTTTTTTTGGTGGGGACATTAATAGTTTTCTTAACTGAGCATACTTTTAATATTTTAAATCTTTAGTCCGTGCATTGCATGGGACAATTACTAGATGTATGCAGAACGTGGACACACAATGCTGATAATAGCTTTTTAGAAAGTCGTGTGATCTTAGCTCCAACACTTTATGTGGTCAATGCTGTCAACCAATACATGAGTGACATACATGTTGCTGAGAGTAGGACATAGTTGAGTTGTGACACAGTATGTCGATCTAGGTCTAATGATGGTACTCCTGCAAACGTGCACACACCAAAATTCCTAAATGGTAATCAGGCTTCGGGCATACCCAATCACTCATTAACATTAAAGGTTGGGTCCCCTGTGATGCTATTGAGATACTAGGGTGTTGGTTCCCCGAATGACCATGACTCCATCAGATGCTTTCATATGCAATGACCATAAATAAAAGTCAGGGACAAACGTTATCTCATGTTGGTTTGCTACTCAAAAAATCAGTATTTGTGCACGGACAGTTACATGTAGCCGCATCTAGAGTAAGTAATCCTAATGATCTCAAATTTACGATTTGTAATGAGTTAGATAATTCTTCTAATTCAACCACTAATGTAGTTTACCAAGAAGTATTTAATAATTTATAAATTTAATCCTTTAAGCATTGTACTTTACTATTTTACTAACAATTTTTTTTACAAGAAATATAACCAAAGTCATACAATACAATTGACAAACGTACATCAAAAAGTAAACAATTTTAGTCCGTGCATCGCACGGGTATATTACTAGTTAAGCACATAAAGTACTTAAGCAAACCATATATCCTTCATCATCAAAAATACAAAAGAGAAGGGAATTAAACAGAACAAAGCAAAGCAAAAGATACAAATAATAATAGTAATAATGACCATCAAAGAAACAGAACAATCATCGCAACCCTAGCATGCATAGCTTTCTTAATTGCAACACTGATTTATAGAATTAATTGACAATATGCGATTGATTACATTTAAGGGAACAAATTACATTTGCTGAAACAAGCCACCATAAACATCAATCCAAAAAAAAAAAAAGATTTAAAGGAAACACCTAATCAAAACTCAAAGCATTATTATGTTCTTATTGTCAGATTTGTGTGGTTGGTAATTGGTAATGCTGTTCTCAAATAGTCCAGTTAACTCTTGGCATTGCCTATCAAACATTACTTGAAAGAAACTACAGAGTATAGACTAGTTGGACACATTAGAGAAGTGCTGAATGAAAAGAGACATTATTATCTGGAATGTAGTATGTAGAGAGACATTATTTTCAAACAACTTGCTGCCATGAAAGATACTTGAGGGATTGAATGGAATGTAGAGAGACATTATTATAAGATTACCACAATACATAAGAATCATCAACACTGCTTCACAAAACCAAAAGGAATATGCATCACATAAACAACAAATCTATGCAAAACAGAACTCAAAATACAGATGCACATCATAAACTCAAATCCGAAACACATAGAGATCCTTAAAGCAAAAATATAATCTAGAAAGATTTTTTACTTGTTTAGCCTTAGATTTGAGAATCCTGCCCCTTCTTGACTAAATTGCACACAACAGCAGAAATGGTAATACAATAATGCACCATATACTAGTAAGCAATATGACCCTTCCTGCACCTGCACAAGGAATCACTGAACTAAATTGCTACAATGTTCACTGTCAAATGTAAGGGCTCCAAATATTTTCAAATAAAATTGCACATCATAAATAAAATATAATGAAATGGTATTCTTTGAGATGAAGCTAAACTATTTGAACAGAATTTACATACAGTAATTGCATACAAAAATATACACCTAAAATTCTTCATATTATGAAATGGAGAAGTGACTACATGTAACTTTGATATACATCTGAATTCTCAGAATGGTTGGGCATCAACTAAGAGTCCATTATGTGAAGCAGAAAAATTATACTGCTCTTTTAAGGTTCAAATAGGCACTTAAATATAATTTCTGCATATCAAAGGAACCTACAATAGCATTCATCCAGCTTCCTATCCATTAACTTCAATTGAACTCCTGTGTTCGTTAGGCCTAGAGAACCTCTAATAAAAATTTCCCCCAACCCACCAAAAAGGGCATTTCCCCTTTTACTCAAAACACATAATAAAAGCATCCAATTAGGTTTTTGAGAAACTAACTTTGCAGTGACACCAATAATAGCAACAGAATACCAGGTGATAATAGTTGCCGGAATCCGATTATCGGGAGGAATCTTGGTCAAAACATAAGAATCTTCACTTTGCGGGGTGTTCGTTTTATTATTATATTCTAACTAGGACCACTAATTTATTATAGTGGTAATTTTAATTTGAGTCATTGCCATTTTTGGTCCTACAGTTATTGGGGTATTGCCAATTTTAGTCCACTTCATCAATTTTTGCTACATTATGGCCAGTCTTATTTAATCATTGCCACTTTTAGTCCACCGTTAAAATTCTCGTCAAATGGTCGTCCAAAATAGGGGTATTTTCGTCTTTTCATGTTTTGGTCATCTCCTTTACCCTCTGTAGTGGTTTTCCTTACACATTTGTAGTCGTCCCTTTCTCCTTTCTCCTTTCTCCTTTACCCTTTGCAGTCGTCAAAAATAGGAGACGCCGCATAGAAAGATTTAGGTCTTCATTGGATGAAAATGTGTAAGGAAAACCACTACAGAGGGTAAAGGAGATGACCAAAGCATGAAAAGACGAAAATACCACTGTTTTGGATGACCATATGGACGGGAATTTTAACGGTGGACTAAAAGTGACAAAGACTAAATAAGATTGGCCGCAATGTGGCAAAAATTAATGAAGTGGACTAAAATTGGCAATGTCCCGATAACAGTAGGACCAAAAATGGCAATGACTCTTTTAATTTTTACAATTATTATATCGTAGGTATTCAGTTTTGTCAGATTTGATGAATTATACTATGCCGGAAGCCATGGTTTTGATATAATAGACCCTTCATAAAATGCCTTTCATGTTCCATATGAAAGAGCCTTTTATATCTAAACCATGGCTCCGGTACAACTCATCCAATCTTATAAAACTGTAGGCTACGATACAATAATTGTAAATAATTTGATTTGGGATACAACTCATCCAATCTTATAAAACACGATACAATAATTGTAAATAATTTGATTTGGGGTAAATAATTTTGAGTAGATATAAATCTTACCCTTGAAGATCAAAATCTTCCCAACACAAACTGCTCAAAAGAAATAAACTCAACTGGGTTTTAAACCATTCACATCTCACTAAATCCTTAGGCTCAATGCCATTAAGCTACTGCCACTCTTGTGTTCAAAAATACGCATTCGTTTTAAACTACTTAACAAAAATACTTGCGAGTGTATGAAGAAGAAACTGAGCAGTGGAGAAGAAGGAATGCAAATCAAGGAGCATTCTTGAATTAACTCTGTATATATATTTATATACGTATAAAGTAGTAGAGAGATTGGTTGAATGAATTGTGAAGAGAACAAATGATGTAATTAAGGAAGAAGATTTTTGAAGAAGGCTTGGGATGTTTCTCTTATTTATGGGCATAAGGAGAAGCTAAGGTTGAGCTGGAACTTGAAGGAACAAAACAAATGTAGTCTTCACATTCACAAATTGTTTCTAAATCCAGATAAATGAAGGCGGGCTAGGTTAGGCCCTTAATCAGACCAAATTAATTTAATATGGGATTAGGGTGGCTAATTTGTCAACTATTATGCCAAAAGTCTTGTGATACAAAATGACAAAGGAGGGGCTGTTTTTTTTTTTTTTTAAATTTTTTTTATAGTTTTATTGACTCTATTACATTGTATCGTTGAGAGGTCGGTCATCCGTTCAACACAACTGCACTTTCAGACGGATGAAACAGCCTCTGTTCTGCGCAACTGCAGGTTCCTTTCAACACAACTGCAGTATCAGTTCAACACAACTGCAGTATCCGTTCAACACAACTGCAGTATCAGCCATGACCCATGGTCCACAGTATAACGATTGTAGCTAGACTGTACTTATTCAGCACACCACCTCACCCCTTTTAATTAAAAATATAATATTCAATAAATCCAAAGTTCACTATATGTGTGAATGTGTAGAGAGTAGTTTGGGTTTTAAATACCAATAAGGATGTCACAACTAAAACCGAATGAATGCATTGGATGACTTAATATGATAAAATGTACACCAATTAACTCACAGCTAAAAGAAAATGGTAGCAGCAAAATTTAGGTTGTAAACTGTGTTCCTTACCTCCTCTAATTGTCCCTTCAAAAAAAAAAAACAAAAAACCTCCTCTAATTGTTTCAATGTCTGTTATGTGCTATCTGATCTACTTTTCCATATACCATACATTTATGTTTAAACATATCCCACGCATACTATACCCAACAGCAGCTTTGCCAGAACCAAAGTCATGTCTAAAGAACCTATCATAAAAACATTACCAACAAGGAAATTTGTTTCAAGTGTTACATATTAAACAACCAACCATGCCATAATAAGATGATAAGAAATAAACAGTCATTACCAACAAAGAAGCTTGTTTATACTATTGAATTGGAAAGCAAGAAGCAAGAAAAATAAGCCATGCCATATGTTTAGTGCAGTAATGATACTGCTGTTGGCCATGGCTGGTCAACAAGGTGAAAGGCAAACCTCCAACAAAGCATCGCCATATCATCTATTTGGTAGAATCGCTCTATTATTCTGCTTTTCATGTTGAAAGCGACTATCCCTTTAGGTAACTGTAAATAGAACAAAATCTATTAGCCACGACATCCTACCACCGAAATTCCTTTCAACAGGGGAGTATATTTCAACTACTCTCCCAATGATATCTGAGCAAATAAAAACTTAGGTTAGAAGAATAAAAACATAACTGTAGAATGTAAAACATACAAATTAAATCACATACCTATCAACACCTTGTCATCGACCTCATGTTTCATTAGGAGTGAGGAAAATGACTTCAACCGGAATGTATGATTAGGAAAATCGAGTTTCTTATATTTCTTGACCAATGTGTCATTTTTAAATTTGATCATGAAGGGTAGCATGCTGGTTTTATACTGCAAGTAGTTTGTAACACATAAGAAATTTTTTACTCCATAAATCTTCCTTTCTTTAAACTTGCTGGAATACTTGTCAACTTGTTTCCTTTTGATGGTAGGATGGATAAAATTGCCTTACATTCATAACAAAGAAAAAATAGTAAAGATATAACTATTAACAAAACTTCCCTACTTTAACAACCACTAACCTCTTGATAATGAAATAAGCATTCAATAGTCTTAATGGACTTTGATTTGTGATTTTCAGGTACATTATAGCAGCGGACCAGACGTACTCTAACATTCTTGGTGCTAGAACCGGCCTTCAGTTGAGAACCAAGAATGAATTGGCCAGCCATGGTTGACAGATAATTGGAGCTTATGAAGGAGCTTTGTTGTATCAGGGATGTGATGTGGTGTGTAAATGTGATTGTTTACGAATATATATAGCAAAAAAATAACCTAGATAAGATGAAAGTAATCATCATTCATCATATATGCACTACATAGCGCAGCTAACCTAAATAAAACTCTTGGATTTCTGAGAACACCATTAAATAAGTTTAGGACTTATAGACCAATTAGATTCGACATAGAGAAAATAAAATGTAGAGTCCTATTAAAACTGAACAATTCAAAATCATGAATTAATTCCAAAATTGTTTTTCGACCAATTAAAAATACAGATTTAAAAAAAAACAATGATGATAAGGAAGCGTAATTTCTTTAAACAAAACAGAAACGGCTCCCCATACAAAATCTTTGAAAACCAAAATCTCTGGTACAATTTTTGAGAGTTCAAATTGTAGAAGATAACTTTCAGCCAAAAGTTAAGCAGAAATCAAATGGAAAGCTAAAAGGAAAATAGTTAGGCAGGTGAATGGAGCCATTTTAGAGGCCTATTCCCCTCTCTTTATTATAATAAGAGATATATTCGTGTGTCTTCAAAGAGAGAAGAGTTTGTGAGGAAGTCTTAGAGATTAACTAAGGGTGTGTTTGGTAACCCGAAAAATGATTTCCGGGAATCATTTTTCTGACTTTCGGTGTTTGGCAACGTTCGGAAAATGTGGTCAACGGAAGAAAATTTTCTCTTCGATCGTCCCCTTTACAAACGCTGTGTACATGTAAACTCTAACCAATTAGATATTTTTTCCATTCTCATCTCATCACATCACATACACTCTATTTTCTCCCTCACTAATCGTTGTCACCAAGCTCCATCAATCAAATATGACTGAAGAAAAATTTACCCCACCACACGTGAAATGCACGTGAACTGCACATGTGAAAATACTAGCGAGAAGAAAAAGCCACCTCTCTACACTAAGCGATCTGCGAATCGTGCTGCCCACACTGTTGCTAGGGAGGTCGTTTCTGTGTCAAGTTGCGGGGAGTGGTTTGACACCCCTCCTTCTTTCCTTGTTGATTGTCTTTCTGATGATTTAATGCATTAAGCCTTTTATCTCCAAAAAAAAAAATTACCTCTCTACAATGTAATATGCAAACCTGAGTGCAAAAATCCTCTCTTTCTTTGAAAAAAAAAACTTTTGGATGATTTGTGGGTAAGGTATATTAATTTATTGATTTAGTGATTTTGGCTATTAGAGTTGTGGCACACACTTTGTAAAATCAAATGTGTAATGAAATTCCTACCTTTCTCTCTTTGAGTAGCCTTTTGAAATTTATTATTTTGGAGTTACAAAAAACTTATTAACCACACTTATATTAAATTTTTAACCAAGTCAAACAAATAATAATGGTCAAATAGACCAAAATTGGTTGATAGGCTAATTATTTACCAAACAGGACCATAATGTGTATATATTATTATTATTGAAGAAGATAAGAAAATATATGGTGGATGCATGTGCATGGTAATAATAGTGGAAAAGATAACGAAAGTTATAGCGGTAGGTATATGTTTGTCAGAAATATTGTCAAATATAACTTTTATAGTATAACGTATAAAAAACTTGCAAAAAACGGATATAAATGAGGCAAATTATTGCATAGACCATGGTCCACACAGCTGTGTCGACCAAAAATAAAAAGTACATTATTTTTATACTGAAGGTACATTATTTTTGTACTGTAAGTACATTATTTGACAGTATATATCAAATAATGTACCTTCAGTACAAAAATAATGTACCCTAAAATAATGTTAGTAAAACCTAAGGATCGCCGCCGTTGTCCGCCAGCTGCTGCTTCCTCCGTCGAGATGTACCGTGTAGGGATGGGGCACTGCCGCCGGCGGTTTTGACTTCTCCGGTATCTTCTTTCTAGTCTCTTTCTCGTTTCGTTGTTCCTTGTGCAGATCTGTATTTTGGCTTTCCGGCCTCTTCCTTTTGGTTTTCTCTCTCGCCGTAATGACGAGTTTCCCCTCCTATACTCAGTGATAGGCTTGTTTTCTTCCTATTCCCAGTGATAGGCTTTTTTCCCTTTTTGTGGTTTCTCGATTTTGTTTTGCTCTGTTTAAATCTTGCATTACATCATGAGCTTCATAGCTTGGAACTGCCGTGGGCTTGGCAACCCAGCAACTGTGCAATTTCTAAAGGACCTAGTCCATCTGAAGAAGCCAATCCTTCTCTTTCTTATGGAAACTATTCTTACCAAAACAAGAATGGAGGCCTTAAAGATGAAGTTGGGTTTCAGTGGTTTATTTGCAGTAGACTGCTCAGGGCATAGTGGGGGGGCTTGCATTGTGGTGGTGGGATCAAACCATGGTCTCTATAACCAGTTATTCCTCAAACCATATTGACGCCCAAATGACGGTTGCTGGTCATCCTTCACAGTGGAGATTCACAGGTTTCTACGGTCACCCCGAGAGACATAGACGAAAGGACTCATGGAACTTGTTAAAAGATCTATCCTCTCAAAGCAACCTACCTTGGCTTCTCATGGGAGATTTTAATGACATCTGATATCCGGAAGAAAAGAGGGGTAGGGTCCCTCATCCCCGCTGGTTGATGGAAGGCTTCAACCGAGTCATCGAAAAATGTGGCCTTAGAGACTTGGACATTGAAGGATATAAATTCACATGGGAACGTGGTAGGGGTACTCCGAACTGGGTCAAGGAAAAATTAGATCATATTTTGGCATCAACTGACTGGTTAGAAATGTTTGATAATGCAAAGGGAGAAGCCGCTGAGACTCCGGTTAGTGATCATCTACCCATCATTCTCTGGCCAATCCTTACAGAGAAAACTAGAAGAATTCGACGATTCAGATTCGAAAATCTTTGGCTTAAAGAAAGAAATTGTAGGGCTATTGTTGCTGACTACTGGAACGCAACCAGAGGAAACAACTTGGGTTCGAGATTAGGTGTCTATAGCAAAGCTTTGTGGAAATGGGGAAGGAAATTTATTGATAATCTTCAAGCAGAAATAAACTACTCCACGAATCAAATGAAGATGTTAAGACACAGAACAGACAGAAATGGAATCAAAGACTTTATTCAGGCTCAAAGACGTAGTGTCTGGTTATTAAATCAACAGAACACCTACTGGAAACAAAGAGCTAAGGCTTTTTGGTTAAAAGGAGGCGATCTGAACACAAACTTTTTTCATAAAACAGTTATTAAGAGAAGAAGAAACAACTCCATCAACAAACTGAAGAATTCAGATGGTATATGGGTGGAAAAGGGAGCTGCTCTAAATGAGGTAATTATTAAATATTTCACGACATTTTTAGCTCTCACCAAGGGAACATGAATCCTGTTTTGGACTGTTTGGAAACTTCGATTACTGTCTCCCAGAACACTATGCTTCTTAGAAATGCTACTATTGATGAGGTCAAGATAGCAGTCTTTAGTATGCATCCTGATAAATCACCCGGTCCTGATGGTTTTAACCCAGGTTTTTATTAGGCATTTTGGGAAATATTGGGGCACGACTTAGTTTCTTTGTGTAATGATATCATTAGAACTGGTAAACTACCCCCTCTCATAAATCAAACTCAAATTGTTCTTATTCCAAAAAAGATTGTTCCAGAATGCATGGGTGATCTGAGACCTATAGCGCTCTGTAATGTGTCTTACAAGATTGTGGCTAAGGTTATCGCTAATAGATTAAAATCTATCTTGGATAAAGTGGTTCACGAAGCTCAGAGTGCTTTTGTTCCCGGGAGAATGATCACTGACAATGTTATGGTCGCTTTTGAGGTCCAACATTTTTTGAAAAGGAAATCTCAAGGAAGGGACGGGTATGTTTCTCTAAAACTGGACATGAGCAAAGCTTTTGACAGAGTTGAATGGAGTTTTCTAAGGGCTATCTTATTAAAATTGGGTTTCTGCGATAGATGGGTAGATCTTATAATGGAATGTGTGTCCTCTACGGAATACATGGTTTTAAATAACAATGATCTGCTGGGTCCTATTTTTCTTCAACGTGGCCTTAGACAAGGAGATCCTCTTTCTCTATACTTGTTTATTCTTGTCGCCGAAGGACTTAGTGCAATGCTCAGAAAGGCTGAGAATAGAGGACACATCCACGGCATTCAGGTGGCTAGAGGGGCACCCAAGATTTCCCATCTCTTGTTTGCTGATGACAGTTATTTGTTTTGCAAAGCTAACTCTTCAGAAAGCCATGTTCTCAAATCAATCCTGGAAAATTATGCAGTGGCATCAGGCCAACTGATTAATTTTGATAAATCCTCTCTAAATTTCAGCCCTAATGTGAGCGAGGAACTTAAGGAGTTGGTAAAGTATACCTTAGGGATCAGAAATTTAGGAAATGTAGGGAAATATCTGGGACTTCCATCTCTTGTGGGAAGGAACAAGAAAGAGATTTTTGGTTTCATAAAGGATAAAATTCATAGCAGGATTAACAGTTGGAACCACAGATTTCTCTCCAAAGTAGGAAAAGAAGTTTTATTAAAGAGTGTGATTCAAGCTCTTCCCTCTTACGCTATGAGTGTGTTCCACTTACCTAAGGATCTGATTAGAGAAGTGGAAAAGATTATGAATACTTTTTGGTGGGGGGCTGAACATGGCAGCAGAAAGGGAATAAGATGTAAGGCTTGGAGCCACCTTTACAGCCCCAAACAATGGGGAGGTCTTGGGTTTAGAAGATTGACTGACTTTAATGTAGCCTTATTGTGTAAACAAGCATGGAGATTGATTCAATTCCCAGATTCCCTTGTCGCCAGAGTACTAAAAGCTAAATACTATCCACAATCTTCGTTTTTGGAAGCTAGTAGGGGTTGCAACCCATCATTCACCTAGAGCAGTTTACAAATCACTCAGGAAGTGCTTAAAAGGCATAGCAGATGGAGAGTTGGGAATGGACAGTCTATCAAAATCTGGAATGACAATTGGTTGCATGATAAAGAGTATCCAAAGATCACTACTCCTCCATTTCCATTTATGGAGAATGCCACCGTCTCCTCACTGATGTTTAATCAAGAACACAAATGGGATTCTGAGGTTATTCAAGACGTTTTTAACTCAAGGGATGCTCATCTAATCATCAATACCCCCCTCTCTCAATCAAATAGGCCTGACAAAATGATTTGGATGCCAGAGGAAAAAGGTTCTTTAACTGTAAAAAGTTGTTACAAAGTTATTGTAGGAGAGGAAAATCCTGCAAATAGAAAAGAATGGGCTCTTCTTTGGAATATGAAAATCCCCCCTAGAGTGAAAATCTTTATGTGGCAAGCGTGTACTAGTTGTCTCCCTACAACAGATCTTCTCCTGATTAGGAAGGTTAACTGCATTTCTCTACGTGTTTTCTGCACCAGGAGTAATGAATCTGCCACTCACATATTCTTGGAATGTCCTTTTGCAGCTTCTTGTTGGGATTTGGCACATCTGAATATTATGCATGACACACAAGGAGGCTCTCGTGGGGGCTAAATCTATGCCAGTGATTGGTATCTTTTCTGTGAAGGAAGCAGAAGCCATGGCTCTAAAGGAGGCTCTTAGTTGGATTATGCAGCATCACTGGGGAAATGTTAAGTGGAGACCGACTGTCTTTCACTCATCTATGGCTTGCAGGAGTCCAACCAAGTTTCACAGTTTGATCTAATTTTATTAGATGTTAAAGATATATTATCAAGTTTGTCTAATGTCTTTATTTCTTTTGCTAAGCGATTAGCGAATAGGATTGCCCATCTGTTAGCCCGGGAATCCCTTTCTATGTCTGATAGCAGGGAGTGACTCTCCTCCCCTCCCTCTTTTATTGTTGAAACTCTTTTTTCTGAAACTCGTTAATGAATTTCATTACTTTTGTTTTCAAAAAAAAATAATGTACCTTCAGTACAAAAATAATGTACTTTTTATTTTTGGTCCACACAACTGTGTGGACCATGGTCCATGCAATAATGATTGCATAAATGAAGGGTGTAATCTTCATTAACACTTATTATGCTTTTGTCCCTGACTTTTATTTATAATCATTGCATATGAAAACATCAACGGAAATTGTCTTCCAGTGAATTATTTTTTAAATTGACATGCTGATCGATTGCCTCGCGTTTGAAATGAATTACTATTTTCTACTTGATTATCGTTTTCATTCTCTGAAACCAAAAAAAAAAAAATTTATTTCAAATTTATAACACAATTTACATATTAAAGTAAGGTATATTACATTGTACATTCACAATATGTACCTAATATTAAATAAGGTACATTTAGGGGTGTGCATTCGGTTAACCAATCGGCTTGGTTAACCGAACCGAATTAACCAAAATTTTAAAACCTTTAACTGTTAACCAAACAAAGTTTGTGTTACCGAATTAACCGAACCAAATTTTTTTTCGGTTAATCGGTCGCTTAACCGATTAACCGAAATTTTTAAACCTAAAATATAAATAAAATTCTACAAATAACACCTAAAATAATAAATCCAATTAAAATAAAATAGAAATCATCTATAACGTCAACTATTCAAACATCCATAACTTCAAATCTTCAATCCAATTAGTATTTAGTATTTATATGAGTTTATTACCGAAATGGTCCCTCGACTATTACGAAATTACCAATTTGGTCCTCAACAATATTTCGTGCCCAATTAAGTCCCTTGACTTTGAAAATTTTAACCAATTTAGTCCTACGTTTATTTTACCGTTAAATCGGGACCAAATTGGTAATTTTGCTATAGTCAAGGGACCAAATTGGTAATTAAATTTTCACTGAAATGGTCCCTTGATTATAGCAAAATTACCAATTTGGTCCTTTGACTATAGCAAAATGATCAATTTGGTCCCGGTTTTAATGGATGTTTAACGTCAAAAATAACGGAGGACAAAATTGGTTAAAATTTTCAAAGTCGAGGGACTTAATTGGGCACGAAAAATTGTCGATGACCAAATTGGTAATTTCGCAATAGTCGAGGGACCATTTCGATAATAAACTCTATTTATATTTACTTTTATATATATATACACGGTTAACCGTTCGATTAATTCGGTTAATCGACCTTTCGAATCGAATTAACCGTTAACCAAAGTTTCAAGATTTCTTTAACCATTAATCGAACCAAATTTTTTAGTTCGGTCAATAATTAACCAAAAATTTTCGGCGAACCGAAAAATTTCGGTAAATTGCACACTCCTAGGTACATTATATATAACATGAGTATGCTTACCAATAAATAATCATATTACGCACGGGTATACATCCAATATAGTATCTAGACTGTATCAATACGGAATAATTAAAAAAAAAAAAAGAGAGAAAAGGAAAGCACAGTATTCGACTTCATCATTCCAGAACCCTGGCCTCTAGCTACATCTCTCTATTCGTTTACCTTCATCTCTGTAGCTCGATACCACCATAACAATCTCTTGAAGCATTATATCACTGAAAATGACTCTAATCCACAATTCTTCCATGGAATCGGATGCTTTATGTACCTTATATATTGGCCTATTCAGTTATGGAACCTCACAGAAGATGAAGCAATAGCTGCAGGTTCTTCAGTTTGAAGATTTGTTCCGAATGTATAATTCGTAGATCTAGGATTTTTGTTAAATAAGTTTGACATGCATGTGTTTGATTTGTTTGTAGCTTAATCGGTCCATATCTAAGTTCAAATTCGTAGCACATAAAACTGGAAAATGTAGTCTCGATCGTTCCTTCCTCTCAGAAATGGAGTTTCTAACTCAATTAACAGGTAAATCTAAGATTTGTTTAAATTTCAGTTTCCCTAAATTTCCAATTGTAACCTGGTATCACCTTAACCGTATTTTGCTTAGATATTGCTGAATTCTTCTACTATAACGGAAATACAACAAATCCAGCTCGTTTTGAGAATAGATTCGTACTTGATATAACTTAGAGTTACTTTGTGTTTTGAGAATAAATCTAAATTGGATTGAAATGCAGGTTTTTAAATTGTTTGCAGGTTCTTCATGACTTGCCATGAAATGCAGTAAGTTTGTCTGCTTTTAATTAATTTAAGTCATGACAACAGTTTTCAATTATGGTTAGATTTAAGCACAGTAATTCCTGAACTGCAAATTTTAAAATCTTCTGACCCTGTGAGAAATAAAAGTTATTATTTCTATACTTCAATACCAATATTTAATAAAATAAACGATTAGGAGCATGTGTAAAAATTGATTCTCTGTATTCTTTGTACAGTAACTATTTCTTATGGCTC
>CM008335.1:27595032-27606017 GCA_002525835.2 Ipomoea batatas
ACTTTTATAACACAAGACACAAAAAAGCGGAACACAAAACACATACACATACACATGTTATATATTCTCTTATTTTCAAATCTGCTTATAAATACATACATACATACATACATACATATATATATACACTTATGCACTATACTAAGAACTTCTTGTTGGGGGGTGATAGGTAGGACAATAGGAGAGTTCATGCGATCCCATAGGAGGCAAAGGGGGCTTGGGACTACAGATGGCAAGGGACTTAACACGGCATATTGTTGGCGAAACCCCTTGTTGTAATATTTAATTTAATATTAATGAATAAAATGTATATATTTAAAATAGATTAAAAGTTCTATCGAATATATAAAATAAAACTAAAATTTATAAATATTATGTTAAAATAGAGTTGACAAATAAAACTTAATTCCATTAATGAATAGTATGTATAAACTATATATAAATGTATATAACAAACAAAAGAGACAGAGAGATTCCAACCCCATCCCCCCACCCCCCTCTAACAAAACATAAAAGGTTGATGCATGATTGAAAGAAATGATGGGATTAATATGAAAACTACATGCATTATGAATCCACCGTATAAATCTAAAATAGAATGACTTTTCACTAAAACTTCAGTTTTGTGCACGTCACTGATGACAAATTGCTATCTCCTCTACAACCCAAATTAGTTTTTTTTTTTTAATACATATAATATGAATTACTAAAACT
The DNA here is from genome assembly GCA_002525835.2 of Ipomoea batatas. Lineage (NCBI taxonomy): Eukaryota > Viridiplantae > Streptophyta > Magnoliopsida > Solanales > Convolvulaceae > Ipomoea > Ipomoea batatas. The sequence continues at coordinate 27,595,747 of CM008335.1, forward strand.
TCAGATTTGTGCACATCACTGATGACAAATTGCAATCTTTTAATTAGTTCTTTTTTTATTGTTTAATACAAATAATTTGAATTACTACTACTACTTACTAGTATTTTCACATGCGTTGTACGCACATAATGAATTTTTTATAATATTTTAAAATATTTGGGTCGATATATAATTGTATAAATTATAACAATGAATATTATATAGTGCAATTAATGAAATGGATTGGATCGATTATGTTTTCTGATGTTATCCTTACTTGATTTCGAACAAATAATTGTCCAATTAACCGTACAATGCAGTGGTAAAATTTTTATTATATATTTAGATAATAAAATTAAAGATGAAATTATAAACAATTCTAATATTTGAAAGTGTGCATTCATTTTTTTGATGTAAAAGTGTACATTTATTTGATTATAAGATTAGTGCAAAAGTATCACTCAATTAATTGAATAATATATAACTCGTTTGTCTACAATTATATTTAAAAATTGATAAGCAATATGATTTATGTAATTATATTATTACTAAAATAAATATGGAAAGAAATGGATAAAATAATTTAATAGTAATTATTATAAAAATAAATCCAACAATCCATGTTTAGCTTAATTATCATACTAATTATTAGACAATTATTATATATTAGGGAATTATACTAATATTTGTGCATTTATAATTTTATACCTAAGTATATTCCTTTTCACCATATCGACTTTATTTTCTTTTCCTCCTCCTCCATATCTAAACGAATTATTCATGTAATTATTAGCTTAATTCACCCGTGCAATGCATGTAATGAATTTGTTATAATATTTTAAGAATATTTGGATCAATATACAATTATAACATCGAATACTATATAGTGGAATTGAAGTAATGGGTTGGATCGATTATATTTTCTGATTTTATCCCTGCTTGAATTCTATAAAATAATTGTCCAGTTAATAATCAAAAGACAAACAGAAGTTTCAGACGTCTTCTTCGTTGAAGACGACCGCCGCCGCCGATCGTTCTCCATCGCCGAAAAGATCACTGCATGTCTGTCTTCTCCGTTGAAGACGAGCAGTACACGCGGGTAGCATGGAGTTTAATGGCCACTGGAAAATTAATGACCGGTTGTTTCAGGTGAACAACTGGTTTGGTTTTAAATGCATCAAAATGACAAGTTTGAGTGTTTAATTGAACTTTTTTTGTTTAATGTTGGAGGGCTTAATTGCACTTATAGGTAAGGGTCACACTTGTGTGAGACCGTCTCACGGATCGGGTCGGGTCGGGTCAAAGCACCATGCAAATGTCATACTTATATATGCAAATGTTATACTTATATGCTCAAATATAACACTAATCAAGAATACAATTTTTGTTACTTATAAGAGAAAAAGTAATACATTTTTTATAATAAGTAATGTTGACAAATGCCCCTTACTTATAAGCGCAAATATAATACTTTTGAGGAAAACAAGTAATACTTTTAAATCGAAATGTAAAAGTATTGTATTTTTCCTTAAAATTATTACATTTACCCTTATAAGTAACAAAAATTTTATTCCTGATTAGTATTATATTTGAGCATATAAGTATGACATTTATACATATAAGTGTTACATCTACATCTTGACCCGACCTGACCCGACCCGTCTCATGGTGAGACGGTCTCACACAAGTTTTTGCCTATAGCTAATGTTTGAAGGCTTATTTGGCCCTTTCCCTTATTATTATTATTATTATTATTATTATTATTATTATTATTAGGAATAAGGTTCAAATTGGCCACTGAACGTAACCTGAAAGTGCAATTAGGCCATTGAACGAAAAAAAAAAAGTGTAATTAGGCCAACACTCCAAATACATGCAATTTCACCCGATAGCAGGTTACCTTTCATTTCATCAGGTTGTCTGCTTATGTAGATGGTAAATTGACATTTTAAAATAAAAATTAAATGTCTGTTTCCTTGTTTTTAAAAAAAATTAATAAAAAATTAAAAATACAATGCATGCTTGTTTGTTATTTTTTTAATTAAATCTTTAAATATTTTATTTATTTTATTTTTATTGTTAAAGTTTAGTATTAAAAAAATATTTTAAAATGTCAACTTACCATCTAGGTAAGCAGGCAACCTAATGAAATGGAAAGTAACCTACTATCATGTAAAATTGCATGCATTTGGAGTGCTGAGTGGCTTAATTGCACTTTTTTTCGTTCAGTGGCCTAATTGCACTTTGAGGTTACGTCCAATGGTTAATTTGAACCTTATTATTATTATTATTATTATTATTATTATTATTAAGTTGTCTGTGTCGCTTTATTTCTAATTTGGATTTTATTTTTTGTGCTCTTTCGCTTTATTTGTGGATGCTGAAAGTTTGAAAGTCACACTTGAATATTGATAACCTGAACCGTGACAATTAAGAAAGCAACCTTTCAGCCTTTATTATACTCCGTAATAAATAATTATGTCTTATGGGTAACGATGCAACGCACACCGTCCGATCGACGTGCCAAAGATCCGCGACTGTTGCCACAACCACTACACATAATCAATTCAAAAAGGACATCAACACTTACATAATATGACAACATGTAGAGATCATGAAATTGGGTCCCACCGCAAATTTTTTACAATTTTATGACCATTCACTTGGCGTCAAAAATTTTACACAATCAAATTCACGTTTGAAATCTCTTATTTTGGATTGGAAAGAAAACGAAAAATCATGATTTTGATATATGTATATCACTATATTGACAGTGTAACTTTTTTGTCTCTTTGTTTTGGATACAATTGTTTGTATCGTTTGTTATTTGCATGTTCCCAAACTGACGGAACTAGTTAACTCCGTTTTCTGTTTTGTCACATTTAAAGAGGGGTCATTTTTTTGGTGTGCAAGATTGTCATTTGACAGAGTTAACAATTTGTATTTATCTAGTAACCAAGTCATTTTAAAAAATGTACGGAGTAATACTTTTAATATATCATATAAAAATGTATATCATTTTAACCAAAAAATATTACATGTTTTTTGTAAAAATACTCTCACACCTTTGGGTATAATTTATAAACTATAAAGTTTTAAATGTAAAATTAACCTCCTATATTATATGAAAGGAGAATGATACTGTTTCTCCTTATGTGTCTTCCATTCATTGGATGCCCATGAATCGGCTGACTCACCATTAGTTAAAAACAAATATAATTATTCAATAGGAAAATATCATGTGAGGAGAAATTAGAAGAGAAATTTTAGAGGGGTAGATAGCATTACTCTGTATGAAAATGTATTGTTGGACATTCTCATATTGTTGTTAAGCTTTTTGTACATATTTTAGTGAAAAACTTGAATCATTTATTGAACTTTAATTTGTTACGGCTTATAATTTTGAATTTGAAAACTTTATAAATAAGATATTAATTATAGATTTAAAGTCGTAAATTATAAGATTGAACCCAATTTTAAGACCTATCACCTCTTCTTTTTCAGAGATGCGTGGAGGTAAATCGTGAAATGCGTCTCAACCTATCTACGAACCTTATACTCTACAACTCTATCAAAGCAAAATTTATTAAATTTATTTTGAGTTGGTTGACTAATTGAGTCGTGCTCGAGGCATAGGCATAATCTTAGAACGTGTAAATAGATTACTGGGCCTAAGTCTATCTTCACCCATGCAATTTTCTCTCACTTTCACAATGTCATATAGGGTGTTAATGCGGGCCGGCCCGCCCCACCCTACTGCAGGTCGTTTACGTACGTGGTGCACATTGCTATGTACACCGTGGTGCACGATATAACGATTGCTTTTTTCATGTACCTTTGCAGGTTAGCCTGTGGGCTATGATTATGCAACGCTAACCCGCCTCATACAGGCTCGCAAGCCCCAGTAGACTAACTTCAAAAAATAAAAAAAAAATTATATTATTACTCTATATTCAAATAATTTAACTTAAATAATATTACAATTTTGGTGTTTAGAAATTAAAAAAAAAAAAAATTTCTTAGGTTTTTACTGTTTATTATATATATTACGAAAAGCCTGCGGCCCATGGCCCACCGTGGGCTAACCCGCGTAGGGCTGACCGGCGGGCTTCAGCCTACCTGGACACCCCTATCGTCATATATCACTAAATTTGCAATTATTTACTATTCATCAATTCTCTCCTCTTTCAAAAATATCCTATTATTACATCTTATAAAAATTATTTCTCTTTTCAATAAAATAATACTAATAATAATAATAATAATAATAATAATAATAATATATTATTATTATTATTATTATTATTATTATTATTATTTAAAAGAATATTAAAATGGCCATCCATCCTACTGCAATTCTCACCGCAGAATTGTAATTTTTTCAATTCTGCATTGTTAGATATTCAGAATTACAAAGCAGCAATCATGTGGATTTTGAAAAATAAATAAATAATTAGAAACTATTACACCTAGGATTACAATGCTTCAAATTGCATGCGTGCAAATGGCTAAGTGTCAAATAAACAGGGTAATAGATGGCATTATATGTAAACTAGAAAATGAGCAACTTTCAATATCATTGCAGGTGGGTTTAGTTGGAGACAAGGACCCATCCGACACCAACAATAATATTTCATACTCTATTAGCAATCACAATATGTCATTAACCTCCCAAAAAAAAAATGTGTATTCTTAAAAACTAAAATTTTTTTTTATCACATATCATAATTTTATTAGAAAATAAATAAAATAGTAATTTACTTTATATTTTCTTAATTAATCATAGCATGACATGCTAATAAAGATTTCAAATAGGAGTAAAAGTTAGAGTAATTGTAGTATTACTCTCAACCTTATTTAATTTGGTGGTTTAAAAGTTTTTTTTTCTTCTCATTTAATGTACCAAAAAATTTGAAATTACAGGGTATTTTTATGAAAAAACATAAAAGATACTAAAATGTCATATATTATTAAAAAAAACATATTCTAAGATGGTAATAGACACCGATGCACTAGGTTCAATCAAAAGTGAATGCAAAACGTTTTGAAAATGCAAAATTTTGTGCAACATACAAAGTTTTTTGGATTGCACTATGTGCAATTGTAACCAAACCACATATCATATATAGTTGAAATGTTGAATGAAGTTATAGAATATATTATTATACAATGTCGAATATTAAGAACATATTATATAATGTCAAATATTAAGAACGTTAATTGCTATAAATATAAATATAAATATAAATAAATCAGTGATTTTTAAACAACTTTATCATTTTATTTTTATTATTTATGAAATATCATACTCACTTTATCTATAATACCTGAATTTTTACTATTTGACATTATATATATAAATATAATGCTAAATGTTATTGTGCAAATTTATATTAAATACGACTAAAAACTTTGTTGATTGTATTAGTTATTGTGGGGACAAATGTTTTCAACACTACTCGATACAACGTTATAATAGAAAAAGAATCTAGAAGATACCTTCCGGTCCGTGAGGTTATTTTTTCTATGTTTTTGGTGTTGCTTTCATGCTGCAAGTTGCGATTGCAGGCGTGCAGCACCTCCCCCCTGATTGGTCACTACACACTATATTTATTGACGATGGAGAACGTTACGTTGCAGTTCAAATGCAATTTATTTATTTATTTATTTATTTATTTATTTATTTATTTATTTACGGGGAATAAATTTTATTTATTTATTTATTAGGGGTGGTGTATTATATTGGGGGTATGTTAAATATTGAAAAATTAAAGCAACTTTACTTTACAAATAGATCCATCATTGTTATATGTGCTAATGTGCGGATTAACTTAATTAACATTATAATTCTGAGTTCTCCAAAAAAAAAAACATTATAATTCTGCCAAAAGCATGCATTGGTTAATTTGGAAATCGTGACCATCATGTCGTCATTTCCGAGTAATACTTCTAGTGTTTTAATATGGAGCAAATTGTCATTTTGGTCCACTGACTATAGGATCCTCTTAATTTCAGTCCACGACTTTCAAAAGTGTTAATTGCATACCCTGACTATTCATTTTTTTTTTTTTATCAATTTTGGTCACTCCAGCCAAATTGACGATCAAACTTCGTCGGAAAATTTTAAAAGTTAAAATAATGAGGGTATTTTAGTCATTTCACATGTTTTCTTCCCCTTCTCCGACGAACTCATACTTTCTTCTCCTTCTCCGGCGGACATGAAAATGCGACAAACATCTCCTAATCAAGTAGCAATCAATCCATCTCCTACCTCTCTCTCTCTATATGTATAGATCTATAGATCTATCGTTGAATTAAATTAAAACACCGTACCATTTTCAATACCCATCACATGGACAACGACGAGGATTGACATGGACGTCATCGAGGCATCTCCACATGGATGGCGACGAGGATTGGGTGCTCGACGGCGACTTCTTGAGCACGCCGGCGTCGATCATTTTATAGGTTGGGTTTGGGTCACTCGTCGGTGAAGGATTCAGGGGATCTATTTGTTGGGTTTGGATCACTGTACAGGCGACATTCAACCTGGAAAGCATATCCAAAAGTGTTCACAACAAATAGATCCACTTTACCACCCTGCCATTTAAGTCATTTCACATGGATGAATAACCAAGATTAAAAAAAAACCTAAGTTTGCATCGCCGGAGAAGAAGAAGTCACTGGAGAAGAAGAAGAATTCGTCGGAGAAGAAGAAAAAATGTGAAATGACTAAAATACCCTCATTATTTTAGCTTTTAAAATTTTCCGACGAAATTTGGCAGTCAATTTGGCCGGAGTGAACCAAATTGATAAAAATTGAATAGTCAGGGTATGAAATTAACACTTTTGAAAGTCGTGGACTGAAATTAAGAGGACCCCTATAGTCAGTGGACCAAAATGACAATTTGCTCTTTAATATGTACACATAGACAATTTATTAGTTGATTACGTAGATAAAGTTTGAAAAGAAAGAAGATCAGGAATCGAGTCTCTCTGTCCACCAACAGTAGTGCTCCGTGCTCCATGAGGGGAACTCCTTATACGCAGTAAGCAAAGATCGCCAGAGTGTGGAGAGCCTTTTAAATTGGGGATGTAACCTTTTTGAAAGAGAGATCGAGTAATACTTCTAAATATCAATTATTACATTCTTTTTATTCTTCTTCTATCAATTATATTTATTGACAATTTTATACTTTAAGAATAAAATTATTTTAAAAACAATATTTAAAATCGTATTCAAATGGATATGAAAAATAAAGGAGTTATCGCTATTTTTGATCCTCTATTACTAGTCATTTTCGTATTTACTCACTAGAAAATGAAAAAAAAAAAATTCTTTTGTAATAATCCTAAATGAAAGAAAATTTTACATTTTTCAGTGAGTGGTTGTCAGCGTTAAATGTGTCAACAAAAATATACTTATACATTAAATGTGATAAAATAAATAATTAGAGATAAAATTAAAAATATATATAATAATCAAAGAATCACAAGTGAATAACTCTAAAAAAGTTTTTAAACTTTGTAATAAAAGTTGAAAAGTATTAAAAACAAAAAACTCCCTTTTTCAAATGGAAAAAGTGAAAGGGTAGTGTCCTAGGTACGGATTCATTTGCCTTTTCATTTTGGGTAGCAATTTATTTACACGTGAGATCCACTCATTGGAGAATATAACAATTAAAAAATGGAAAAAAAATATAATTAGAAATTAAATATTATTTTTCAACCAAAGCACGACTTTAGATTTTTGAATTGAAAATTATGTCATGCCAATCTCTCAATTATTAAAAAATATTGTTGTTTCTAAAAAGTTGAATCCCCAATTACAAAGGCCTCCCACGTCCCGACTTGACAAAGTATTTGGGAGAATGTAAATTATTGTAACTCAGCTGAACACTGAGGCTAAATCCGAAGTCATTGTTTTCAAACTTCATCCTGTGACCAACTGAGCTGTCCTTGCGGGTAATTATTAAAAGGGATAAAGTTTAAATAGCTCCCTCTACTACTCGAGAAAGTTCAATTAGCATCCTGAACTCAAAAAACATTCAATTAACTACTCTAACTCTTGCCAAAGGCCTTGTGGTCAAGCGGCATGAAGTGATTCTCCCAAGTGGAATGTCATGGGTTCGAGCCTCAGTGGAGGCAATGTTGACTTTGTTGGGCTTCACTAGGTTGAGAAAGTACATGGACACACCACTACATGTAACATGGTCAATAGTATTCAAAAAAAAACTACTCTAACTCTTTTAAAAATTTCAATTTTCATTTTTTGTAGGTTAATATGAGTAATAATTTTAAAATATTTTTTAAAAATAATTGTTTAAAATAAAATTAAAAAAAAAAAAAGATTTCGTCTCCATGGAGACGAATCTTTTTTTTTTAAATAATTATTTTTAAAATTATTTACTCTTGGAGATTTTTATTTATTTATTTTTTTGAAAAGGGAGATTTTTATTTTTAAAAAACAGATTTCGTCTCCAATCTCCATCACTGCCGGCCGACACCGCCACTGCCACTTCAATGTCCACCGCAACCGTCTCCGCCACGCCACCATTTGTCCATTTCCGGCGGCCGGTAACTGTTGATGAAGAGGATGATGTTTGGTTCGGCCGGGAACTTCAATAGTAAATTATTTAAAATGAAAAAAAAAATAAAATCGTCTCCATGGATACAATTTTTTTTTGTAATTTATAATTATTTTTAAAAAATTATTTTTTAAAATTAGTTTTAAATTGTTGCCCATATAAACCTAAAAAAAAATGAAAATTGAAGTTTTTTAATGATTTAGAGTAGTTAATTGAATGTTTTTTGAGTTTAGGGTGCTAATTGAACTTTCTTGAATAGTAGAGGAGGCTATTTGATTTTTTTTCCCTTATTAAAAAACATAGACAATGGAGATGTTTGGTAAATAGTTGTTAGCTGATTGAGTTAGTAAGTTTGACTTAGTTGATAATTTTAGCTAATTATAGAAAGATATTTGTTAAATTAGCTGTTAGCGGATAATTGATTACATGCAAAAATGACTTTCTCAAAAAGCTGATCGAAAAAGAGATTTTGAGCAACTTTTTAAATTTTAACATTTTAGAGCAATAAGTTTTTACAAAAAGCTAATTAATTAAACACATATATTAATTGTTTAACCAAGTCAAACAGCTAATAATGGTCAAATAAGCTAAAATTGACTGATAAATTAACTATATTACCAAACAGATCAATACAAAATAAATTAGTTTAAATTAGATTATAAACTTACCGTGTCAAATATATAATAATAACACAAAATTATAATACTTTTATAAAATTGCAGAAAAACATTAATATTTAAGTCATTGTGTGAGCATAAATATAATATAAACATAAATGTGCAGTTCAACTATTAGCTTAGGCTTTTAGTTGGATGGAGCACATAATTCAATTTGGTATCAGAGCCATGCAAAAGGTCATGGGTTCAAAACTCTGCGCATAAATGTGCAGTCCAACTATTATTAGCTTCGGCTTTTAGTTGGATGGAGTACATGATTCAATTCATACTGTAATCATGATCACATGTTCTTCATAGATGTATACACATTTTGAATTGTAGCTGTAATACGAGTACAATAATGAATGTGCCGTCCAATTATTAACTTCGACTTTTAGTTGGATGGAGTACATGATTCAATTCATACTGTAATCATCATCATCATCATGATCACATGTTCTTCGTAGATGTATACACATTTTGAATTGTAGCTGTAATACGAGTACAATAATGAACGGTGCCTAAATATTCACAAAACAATTCAAGTCCGACAGTGAGAAAACAATAACTGTGGTCCTTTTTTTTTTTTTTTTTTTTTTTTAAAATGTTTTTTGGACATCTTCTGGATTAAAAACGACATGTCTTTAAGTCCATTTATTTAATGCCAATATTCTAGATTCAAAAATGACAATTCTTTAATTCCACGCATTTAATGTCCATATGCACTGTGATACATTGTCGCCTGCTCGAATGTATCTAGCTAGTGAATACTGATAGCTTAATACATGGTTAAGTATGCAAAATGCATCACAATCTTGACCTTTTTAACATATAGGGCTTGTTTGGTTATCAGCGGTTAGAAGTTAGCGTTAGCGGATTGTGTTAGCGGTTATTAAAAAGCGGATTGTGTTAGCGGGTTTGACCAACGGATTGTATTAGCGGTTTGTAAAAAGATGTTTGGTAAAATTAGCTGTTTAGATTAGCGATTAATATGTAAAATGACCTAAAAGGGCATTCATATTATTATTATTATATTATTATTATTATT
>CM008335.1:27611518-27621784 GCA_002525835.2 Ipomoea batatas
CGTATTGGTTTCACCACACTCAAATCCATTATTCGATCCATTCCAAGGGTTAGCGTAAAACCAAACAACATCGTATCGTTAGTTATCACAACTAGATCAACTACCAGAGGAATATTATATACCAAAAAGAACTCATCAAAAATATAAATTATTAGTATATATATGTCTAATGATATTTACAGCCGTACATACATTTTGTAAATCTTTCAAATGTTTGAATATTCACATGCACTATATTTTAAAGAAAATGGTAATGTGTGCACTTCAACAATGTATCATTTCAATTACAAAAAAATGAAAATTGTAATTTATGCCCTACAATAATATGATAATTATCAATGTAATTCCTAAATTATTAATGGTGTAAATATTGCCCTTCAATTTTTAAAATGGTATATATATATATTGCCCCATATCCATTTTAAAATGACACCGTTTTAAAAAGGTCCGTGACGGGAGGGAGAATATATGTACCGTTTTAAAAATTGATGGGCAACATTTATCCCTTTAATAAGTTATGAGTCAGATTAATAATTGACATATTATGAAAATGCATAAATTATACGGAATAATTTTTTCCATTACAAAAATATGGGCTCTATTTTTAGAGTTAACCTGAAAGAGACCAAAATTGGGTTGCTTCATTGAACTATTAAGCACTTAACATTCTAATGGTGTGATCAATTTTAAGGTTTGATAGAAAAAACATGCAAATTATTATGAACCCGAGTTTTGAATATTCACAATTTGTATACTATGAACACATCGTGAATGTTCAGAATTTATATACTATGAACATACAATGTTAGCATACACAATTAATGTGTTTTGACTTAAAAACATAATTTATATTATAGAAGTTTATAATTTCAATACTAAAAATACGCAGTTTAGGACCAAGGTCCACCTTGTAAGGTGGACCATGGTCCATGGTATAGAAACTTGAAAACACAATTAACACAAATTCTAAAATTTCATGTAATGTTGTTGGTGTAATTTTACTGTGGACCACGGTCCACCAAGCATTGTGGTCCAAGTGACAAAATAATGCCGTTTCGATTAATGAAAGCAGATGGATGAAACTGCCTCCATTCCGCGCAACTTCAGTTCCCTTTCAATACAACTGCAGTATCAATTCAACTCAACTGCAGTTCCAGACGGATGAAATGACCTCCGACAACTGCAGTATCAATTCAACACAACTGTAGTTTCATTTGAGATGAACTGTAGTATTAGTTACAGACACAACTGCAGTATCAGTTTAACACTACTGCAGTATTAGTTCAACACAACTGCAGTATCAGTTCAACACAACTGTAGTATCAATTACGGAGATTTACGGGAGCCGTTTCTTCCACTTATTGAAACGACGTCGTTTTGTGACCTTGGTCCACGGTATAAGAACTGGTGTTAGACGTGTATGTTTGAGAAGTAAGCATTTATGGTGTGTTTGGTTGACAGATTTAGCTTTCAGGAATGGGTATCAAAGTCATTGTTATTGTTTGATTGACAGGTTTTGAGAGCACTACTATGAGCTTTGATTACCCCTTAAGGGTCCGTTTGGAAAGCAGGAAAATGACTTCTGGAAAATGTTTTCTGGAAAATGAGTTATTTTTCGGAAAACAGTTTCATTTCCAGTGTTTGAGTGTATTATGGAAAACTGGCTTTATGTGTTTGGTTCATTTTCTGGAAAATGGATAAAATTGTATAATTAAACATTGTAATTGTTTTATTTAAAATATAAAAAATTATAATAGTTATTAAAATAATGGTATTTAATAAAAAAAAATAGAATTTATAAAAAAAAAATTAAAAAAATTAAAAAAATGTAGCAAAGGTTTTCGGCGGTTTCCCCATCTCCTTGGTCCATGGTCATGGGTGATATGGCTTGGTTTTGGTCAAAAACATGCGAAACAGCTATTCTGGCGATTCCGTAAAATGACTTACGGAAAAAAATTTCGTAAGTCATTTTCCAGAAAAACGAACTGATTTTCCTTGGTCAACGGAAAACATTTTCCGTTGACCACATTTTCCGGACGTTGCCAAACACAGAAAACTCGGAAAACATTTTTCGGAAGTCATTTTACGGGTTACCAAACACACCCTAATTGCAAAACTCATTCCCTAATAAAATAAAAGTTTCAATGTTTCATCCCCTTCCCCCTCAACAACTATTAATAATCATTCTCATCCCACCCTGCTATCAGACATGCATGCAAAATATTTTCACCAAAACCCATTACCATTACCAAGTATTTGATACCCATTCCAATTCCGATTCCCATGTGCGAACGAAACACACCCTTATTATTTTGGGTATTGTATTCTAATTCAATTGATATAATAAATAAATATTTTATTTATTTTATTATAACTTTATTAATACTAGTATGATACTCGTGTGATGCATGGACTAAAAATTATAAATATTATTGTTATGTTATGTTATTATATTAAGAATTCTCAGTCTTATTAGATTTCAAATAAGTAAATATGTTATGTAAACCTTATTCATTTGAAAAGATTTACTTATGTAATAATTGTTTTGATTTTATATTTAATTTATCGTTTTAATATATGTGGAAATCAAATAAAATTGAGGTTTCAATGAATACACAAATTATATTAAATATAAAACTTTATTAAGATTTGACTAAAAAGAATTAAAATAAAAAATTATTAGAAATTTCTTAATAAACAACATTAGTAGTTGAAGTATCAATCCTATTCAAGTTGCTACAAATCAATATTTTGGAACCATTGGTATTGTTAACTCAACTACAATTGCCCATTGACAAAAACTAATTTCTTCAATAGCAAGACAACATTAAATCTAGTATTATACTCGTGCGGTGCACGGAATGAATGTTAGGCAACATTATAATAATACTATATTAAAAAATACACAACTTAACATTAACACATGCAATTCATATAGTACAAAATAATTTAAATATAGTTAAATTAATATATACACAAATTAAAATAATTTCGTTAAAAACATTTTAATAGACAATATTTGTAGTTGAAGAAGAGTACTCTCCAATTTTGTCTAAAATAACAACTTACCCTTATGGTTAAAGAAGAGGATTTGATGACCTCAATGTCAGTCTTGGATAAAAATTTGAGTACCCAAATTATTTTCTAACATAATTTATACTCCAATAACATGATCTCCTAATTTACTAATAATCAATCTCATTAATCGCATTAAACATCGGATAACTTAATAATAATATTTGATGGTTTTATTGGGCCCGGGTCAACCATAAACCAAGTATAGAGGCACAGAATGGGGGTAGGAAGAAATTAGTTTTATTACATTGGGCGCTAGGCCCAAAAGATCATGTACAAAGTCCAAGATATTTACCCAAAACGGTGGCCCAAAGAATATATAAATAATAAATACTATAGCCTTAAGGAATTGAATAGGGCCCAAAATGGCGGCCCGAATAATACATAAATAAATAAATAAAACTAATAAATAAAAAATAACTAAATATGTTACCAACAGGACTCGAACCCTGGTACTCCTGCGAGAGGGAGAAGACCTAGACCACTTGACCAGAGAAGAGGTAGTGTCCTGAGTGATGATTTAAAGACACCACAGTCCCCCCATTTTATACTGTTCCAAGAGCAACCTGCACCACACACGTGTCCTGAACCCCTCGTTGGGCACCCTGTGCCCGGCACACATGCCTATCATGCACACACCCCCGCCGGGCACCCCGTGCACGCCCGGCTACTACACCTCGTGCCACCACGTACCAACAGCCGCCATGCACCCTGGCCGACCCCCCATACGGCTTCGTCACTCTCCTGGTGCCTACCCGATGCCTCAAGGCCTGGCCCGATCCAATATCTCCTGCTTGCTTGCTTCCATACCTGCCTCCCACATCACATGTCTTTGTAGCCCAACAAGATTTGGGTCCAACCCCTTTCCTTCGGCAAATTATACCGTGCGCCATGGTGCACATAGTAATGTGCACCACGACGTAAACGACGTCGTTTTGAGCATTGTAAATTAATCGTCTCTTTTTTTGGAAATCACGTTTCCCGTTTCGGCCGGTTTGTGTATTATGTTAATATTTTGTGTATTCTAGGTAATCGTTCTGTGTATTCCAAGCAATCATTATGTGTATTCTAAGCAATCGTTCTGTGTATTCATGTTAGTAACACATGTTGTGATGTGTTTGTGCATTCGAATGTTTAGGAGGATGAGTTCTGTGTATTTTGTGTCAATATTCTGTGTATTGATGTTATTAATACAGGTTGTGATGTGTTTGTGCATTTGAATGTTAGGAGGATGAGTTATGTGTATTTTGTGTCAATATTCTGTGTATTCTGGGCAAACATTCTGTGTATTCTAGACAAACGTTCTGTGTATTCTAGATAATGATTATGTGTATTATAGATAATGAATTCACTAGAGTCATTCGCGTCCGCGTCCACTAACATCGAAACGACGTCGTTTTGGATCGTGGTGCACATTGCTATGTGCACCGTGGTGCAGGGTATAACGATTGCTTTCCTTCACCCTCACTTGGGCCAAGGCTTATCCAATAAAATGGGCAACCGGGGTCTCATGACCCATCATAAGTCCTCCACTTTCTTTGGTTGTCTTTGATGAGCAAAGAAAGTATAGTCACTCTCGGCCTTCTACACACATTGACTCCCCCGACTCCTGGTTTCAAAAATTAACATCCCTTCATATAGCTTGGTTCTTGGACCCTGTCACCTTCTTTGCATGCGGACCTAATGAATTCACTGCTTAACACTTGAGCATAAATTGTTCTTAATTAATTAATGATTTTATACCCAATTTGGGTAGCCTATTTTGAGGTAGACCTAACGAAATCACTGACCTGGGTGAAAAGGGCTAACCGCCTTTTTATAAATGGGGTATCCTTCTAAAGCGCCCATGAGCATTTAAAGGTCCAATTAGGCTAAGATACATGAGAAGCATGCTAACACTTCTTATGACCATGGTGTACACTTAAAAGAAATTCAATATTCAAAGACAATCTCATGGGATGTTTGACCAAAAAAAAAGAAGAAAAGGAAATGAATTCTGGGGAATTCAACAATATAATTCTGGTTTTGAGTTATCAAGTTGAGCTTATCTGAAACAAATGATTCTTTCTATACATGCAATATTGGTGAAGTTTAATTAATTAATTGATTAATCAATTAATTAATTTCCCCAATGATAATAGTAAGAGTTAATTTCATCAATAGTCCTCCGACTATGTTGATTTTCTAAAATTAGTCACCGACTTTTAATTTGGACAATTTAAGTCCCTCGACTTTCAAATTCTTTCCAATGTTGGTCCTTTCGTCAAATTTTGGTTAAGTTGAGGTCAAATGAAGGGGTAAAATTGTCCGTTCACCTGTATAGTGTATTATTACTTGTATTTCTCTTGTCTTATACGCTATATATATGAATATAATCTTAGTCGAAGAGACTTCGATTGAGATTATATGGCTTCAATTGAGATTTCGGCTGATATTATATTCATATATACAACGTATAGGATAAGAAAAATGCGAGTAATAATACACTAAACATGTGAACGAACAATTTTACCCTTTCATTTGACCTCAACTTAACCAAAATTTGACGAAATGACCAATATTGGAAAAATTTTGAAAGTCAAGGACCTAAATGTCCAAATTAAGTAGAGTTCAACACGTACAAATCACCAAAATCTGGAAATATGCAGCTTACTAAAACGATCCATAATGCTATATTATAATGAAAAGATGGGTTTGTGAGTTTGGACACTTGGACTTTAGTTGGTAGTGATGAAAATTTTATCACCAAATAATAATACTTGATACAAGGAAAAATGCATTTCACGTTAACTGTGATGATATCGCTGCACTAGCTATTCCGATCTTGTTGCATTTTAGTCTCTATCATTATCTGTATTTTGGTGAAATTAAAGAAAAAGAGCACTTGAGAATTTTGTTAGTTTCATCTAGATAGGGTGTAGGCTTTTTTGAGTCACATTTATTGAGTGCTTTAGAACCAACAAATATTCTAATTTAGTAAGCTTTGCAGAGGAAATATACATAAAGGACTAGTTTTGAGAGCCCACTTACAAGTGGTGTTGCATATATATGCTGTAAGAGTTCTCCGATCCATGTTGAAAAGCAAAGCTAAACTGAAATATGGCTCTCAATATGAAGGAAAGAATTGAAGAAAGTGTTTTTATATAACTGCTTTCTAATGCTCTGAATTAACAATGAAACACTGCCTTTATATAGGCTACAGAAACTAGAAATCCTAACTACACAATAGGATTAAAAATAATAATACCAGACCAAAACCCTTGATAAAAAGGTCTGTTCAGTTCAGTTCCCACTTCATATATTTTCCTATTCAATATAATTACATACATACGCTCTAATTATAACCAGGCCAACTAATATTAATATTTGTTAAATATTGTTGCAGGGAAATGTATGTATTCACCCATTTCCAGCCAGCTCAACATTTTCTGCCTCAAATCAACAAGGCATAATACACTTGATCTAACTTTACAAAACAATACACCTGAACATCCACAACATTAATTAAACTACAAATATTACTTGTAAGAGCTAGGCCTCTCAATGTAGTCTACAAAATGTAGTATTGTTTAGATACGTAACGTTACTTGGAACTTCTCCAAGACAAATACTGGAAATAAATCAAGAATCAAAAGCACAGAAGCCATGCATGGTTTATAAATACTGTAGCAGAGAATAAATACTCTTCCACCAATGCAATGCAATTGCCTTTAGGTAAACTGTAAACTGCCTACATTATCCAAACTGTAATCGGTTAGCATTACTCATAGACACATTTTTACAAACAGGTTGTGAGCTAAGAATATCCAAACTCCCCTTTTTCAGAAATTAAAGGCAGATTATTACCAATTCCCGGGGTAAGAAGCGCATTACCTGAGAAAGAATGCCCAGTACGTCGCCGTCTTACAGATCTGGTCGTGGTGGAGGAATGGCGGCTGCTGTAAAAGAAGAGAGAAGGGCAGAGGGAGCTTTGATCTCTCCAAGTCGGAATGATCGAAAGTGAAGAAAGTGAGCAGAGGAAGATGGTGAAGTGTTTCATTTCATTGACTGGAAGGATCGGAGGGAATACATGGTGAGGTGAATATATTTCAGTTTAGGTTTTCAATACCAGTAGTTCCATCATTAGGCATGGTATATCACAAGGAAGATGAAGGAATCGTTGCAACTCATAGGGTTAACACCATACTTGGCAATCAATCAAGAAAATAACACAATACAGTTATAGACCAGCAACAATTCATAATTGAGTTGCAATAGATATTCATTTCAAACAATTCCTATCAAACATTACTTGAAAGAAACTACAGAGTATAGACTAGTTGGACACATGAGAGAAGTGCTGAATGAAAAGAGACATTATTATCTGGAATGTAGTATGTAGAGAGACATTATTTTCAAACAACTTGAATGGAATGTAGAGAGACATTATTATAAGATTACCACAATACATAAGAATCATCAACACTGCTTCACAAAACCAAAAGGAACATGCATCACATAAACAACAAATCTATGCAAAATAGAACTCAAAATACAGATGCACATCATAAACTCAAATCCGAAACACACACAGATCCTTAAAGCAAAAATATAATCTAGAAAGATTTTTTACTTGTTTAGCCTTAGATTTGAGAATTCTGCCCCTTCTTGACTAAATTGCACACAACAGCAAAAATGGTAATACAATAATGCATCCTATACTAGTAAGCAATATGACCCTTCCTGCACTTGCACAAGGAATCACTGAACTAAATTGCTACAATGTTCACTGTCAAATGTAAAGGCTCCAAATAATTTCAAATAAAATTGCACATCATAAATAAAATATAATGAAATGGTATTCTTTGAGATGAAGCTAAACTATTTGAACAAAATTTACATACAGTAATTGCATACAAAAATATACACCTAAAATTCTTCATATTATGAAATGGAGAAGTGACTACATGTAACTTTGATATACATATGAATTCTCAAAATGGTTAGAGTCCATTATGTGAAGCAGAAAAACTATACTGCTCCTTTAAGGTTCAAATAGGCACTTAAATATAATTTCCACATATGAAAGGAACCTACAATAGCATTCATCCAGCTTCCTATCTATTAACTTCAATTGACATTGTGGTCCAGTGGCATCAAACCCTTCCCTTTATACGGAAGGTGGTGGGTTCGAGCAATACTGATTCTTGTGCTTCAATAGGTTAGGTTGAGAAAGTAGTTATGAACAGATACTGCATTGTAATAGAGTCAGTAGTATTCAAAAAAAAAAAAAAAAAAACTTCAATTGAACAACCTCTAATAAAAATTTCCCCCAACCCACCAAAAAGGGCATTTCCCCTTTTACTCAAAAGTCAAAACACATAATAAAAGCATCCAATTAGGTTTTTGAGAAACTAACTTTGCAGTGACACCAATAATAGCAACAGAATACCAGGTGATAATAGTTGCCGGAATCCGATTATCGGGAGGAATCTTGGTCAAAACATCAGAATCTTCACTTTGCGGAGTGTCCATTTAATTATTACGGAGTATACTCTAGCTAGGACCAGTAATTTATTATAGTGGTAATTTTAATTTTTACAATTATTGTATTGTAGGTATACAGTTTTGTCAGATTGGATGAATTATACTATGCCGGTAGTCATGGTTTCGATATAATAGACCCTTCATAAAATGCCTTTAATGTTCCATATGAAAGGGCCTTTTATATCTAAACCATGGCTCCGGTACAACTCATCCAATCTTATAAAACTGATACAATAATTGTAAATAATTTGATTTGGGGTAAATAATTTTGAGTAGATATAAATCTTACCCTTGAAGATCAAAATCTTCCCAACACAAACTGCTCAAAACAAATCAACTCAATTGGGTTTTGAACCATTCACATCTCACTATAACGTAGTAGAGAGATTGGTTGAATGAATTGTAACAAATGATGTAATTAAGGAAGAAGATTTTTGAAGAAGGCTTGGGATGTTTCTCTTATTTATAGGCATAAGGAGAAGCTAAGGCTGAGCTGGAACTTGAAGGAACAAAACAAATTAAATGTAGTCTTCACATGCACAAATTGTTTCCAAGCCCAGATAAATGAAGGCCGGCTAGGTTAGGCCCTTAATCAGACCAAATTAATTTAATATCGGATTAGGGTGGCTAATTTGTCTACTAATATGCCAAATTGTGATACAAAATGACAAAGGAGGGGCTTTTTTTTTTTTTTTACTCTATTACATTGTAATATCTGTTCATACACATTTTTTTCAATTTGTTGTAACACAAAGAGTCAACAACACTTCCGCTGAGGCTCGATCTCATTACCTCCCATATGAGAAAGTCACTACATGTTATCTGAGCACAAGGTGTTTGGCAAGGGGTTGTTTAATCAACCAAAGAATAGACAAACGAGAAAAATTTTAAGACTGCTGGCAGGAACCAAAACATTGGTCAAGGTTACAAATTTATTGGGAAATTTCGGTTTGGTATTTTGATACCATTTTCTCCAGATATGAAGTTCATCAAGTCTAGAACATACATAAAAAATTTCATAACAATCCATGGCGTAGAAGTAATTTTTTACGAATTATTTTCCAAAACTGCTCCAGAGAGAAAATAAATTTTAGACAGCATACTGCCAGGGTAGAAATGAAATTTTCGCTGTTTACTGGAGGATACTTTTGACCCAAATGTTTATGGATACCAAGTACTATAAGTTTAGGTTCTCCAATAAAAATTTCAAGTGAAAAAAGAGTTTCAGAAGTATTTCTACTGAATTAATCTTTTGAACTGTGCTAAGCTGAAATTTCCAGGAGACTAACGGGTCAAAAATAATATTTTCGTAACAAAAATGTTGGTAAAATTTGGGGTGTTACAAATTTTAGTAGTCATAAAATAATTTTGAATCATATAAATATAATAATAAACTAGTATAATTATGTATTATATAATAATAAAAATAATTTTGAAAATATTCGTTGTCAAAATAATATTAGTGAAAATTTTTGGGTATTACAAATCCATTGTATATTTGTATTTATAGTGGGCCTGTGCATCGGACGGGTTCGGGCGGTTCGGATATTGAAACCCCCAACCCGTTCGGATTTCGGTTTGCATTTTATGAACCCAACCCGTATAAACTAATTTAGTAAAATCATCGGATATTATAACTTCGGGTTCGGACGGATTTAATCGGAT
>CM008335.1:27678960-27689139 GCA_002525835.2 Ipomoea batatas
GTGTTAGTATGCTACATTTTAGAAAATGATGTCACTTTTGACACTTATTACTGTGGTCCCCAAAAGTCTGTAAAAAGTAAAAATTTATTGTACCATTCCATATATGATTTGTGACATGACTTCACCAAAAATGATAATCACGAATTGAAACAAACTTCGTACCAAACGTGAATTGCATGTCAGCCAAAACATTTTACGAGGTGTAGTGTAACAAAACAAAACCGCCCAACACTTTAATGTTGTTTTCCGGCTACGCGTGAACCGCTATTAGACACTACATTTCTTCTACTTTGTATTCTTGTAGTGATGTGTTCTCATTGGAAACAAGATGAATAGTAGATAACCACAAAATTATAATTAGTTTAATTTTTGTTATAGGAGTGACTTATTTACCTTTACCATTTCAACTGATTATTTATAAATAATTTAAATATACTTTGTCGACTATGGTCATAAGGTACTTAACTAATAATGCACACCATTGAATAGTAGTTACGAGTTTATCTCATCAGTCATCACTCATAAAACAAAAAGAATAACAAACTAATTTTGTTGGTGTTATTATATGAAATATTTTTTTAATGCTTAAAAGAAAAGGAAACTCTAAAAAAAGTTTTTTTTTTTTTAAAAAAATAATTAGTAATTGGGAATTTTCCTGTTTGCATAAAGAAAATGTGAAAACATTTTATGCTTAAAATCAATTATTTTGGGAATTATAAAAAGGAAAATTAAAACAACTAGAGCATCCTTAGCAGTGGAATTTGAAGGTTTTTGGAACACTGCAAGCACACATGGATGAAAGAGAAATGAAAAGAGAAAAGATTTTGGTTGTTCTGCAAGTGAAGATTTAAAAAAATAAGATTTTTTTTTTCTCCCATGCCTCCTATTTTCTATTTGCTAATCATACTTACAAAAAAAAACTCCACTCTAAGAGGGGTGTATTCAATCAAGACTTTTAAAGATTTTCAAAGACTTTTAAAGTGATGTATTTTAAATGACTTTTATCGAGCTTTTGTAAATGTTCCTAGAATCTTTTAAACTTTCATCAACTTCGTAAGGGTCTATAAAAATCCGTAGGACAAGCATTTATAGACTTTTAAAAACTTTTTCATATTAAAAAATTCTACAAAAGTCATTAAAACTCTAAATTGAATACACCCTTACAAACATTCCATAACTTTTATAAATACATTATTTATAATTTTCTTACAAAAATATGTTTTTATAAATCACAAATAAATTAATGCATTGTAAAAAAAAATAATAAATAAATATTGATTGTCACAAAAATAGAGTATATTGTACCTAAAGAAAATATAATCAATTTTCACTAAATATAACCAATAGAAATATTTCTTGAACTAATGAAACAACTAATATTGAGTAATATAATTAAGAACAGAAAGTATCTTCTTCTCCACAGTTAACTTGTTTAAACCTCCACTATTATCACGCCATCCATTTTTATCGCATCAACCATAAGTTATAATAACTCGTTACTCTCCTCAAGTACCCACAATGCATAATTGCTATTAACTTTATTTTTACCTTTTCTTATTTCTTAATGTACACCTTGTAAGGTGGATACGGGTCCATGGTATAACTATTGTTTGTAAGAGCATCCTTATCAATAGGGTTATTTCGCAGTTTTTGAGGGGATTTTGTAAATATGATTAGGAAAGAGAAAATGGGTTGGGATGGAAAAAAAAAAAGAGAAAAAGAAAAAAGAAAAACAAAGTAAATTCTGACAATTTATTAAAAAAAATGAAAAGGTGATATAAAGTTAAAGTGGCCGCCAGCTGGCGACTCCACACGCGCCCGCTGGGGCGCGAAGTGCGCCAAACTCGCACTTCAGGCTTTGTTTTTGTTTTTGTTGTTGTTTTTTTTTTTAATTTGCTCTGTATTTACTGGAATAAACTTTGTTTTTGTAGCAGTTTTATTTCTTCTCATTTTAGCCTCCACATCTGTTCACTTTTGCACTGTCCAAATTATACACTGACATAAACCCCATATTATACACTGCTATAGATGCTCTAATATGCCTTGGCTTTTATGTAGAGTAGTTTTATACTTGTACAAGTACAGTGGGTCAGGCCCAAGTAAGGCAAGTAGTGGTGAGACTGTGAGAGCAGAGTGGGCTCAATCTAGTTGGCCCAAAGGAGACATGGGGATCATTTTCCATTTTTTGCATGACTAGTCGAACTTTTTATCTTGCTTTTTATCGGCCATTTTCTGACCACCTCGTACATCTTTACGGACTCACGGTCGCCGTGCGTTAACTGGAGTTTTTTAATCCCGGCGTGCGCCTCGAATTCGCCGATCGTTGTTCTTCTGCTCGCTGGGAACAAAATGATTTTATTTTTGCACCAAACTCAACTACTTTTGCCATCATTATTGTAGCTCGGCAATCCTGTTTCAACAATACTATGATCAATAAGGTTTAATTAGTTGGCCCCACTACTGATGGAATTATTGGCTCTGATTGTACCAGGTAAAGGGCAATAATTATTTTCACTATTAGCATCACGATTATTAGGCCTTCCACAATAGTTGATATTTTGGTGTGATTTTTTAAGAATTTTTGTAAGTGTGATTAGGAAAGAGAAAATATGGGTGAAAAAAGAAAAGAAAAGTAAAAAGTAAATCAAAATTAAAAAACAAAAAAAGAAGTAATAAAAAACTATTTAAGCAAGTACGCAGTGAATCTGCGCCTCACATTCTGCTCTGTTATCCAGTGGGTCCCACTTGGCTGACAAATGGGCTGACAAAATTTGGTGTCTTGCAGGAGAAAAACACCATCAAAACACCATTCTCACATTTGTTAACAAATTTACTCTCAAGATTTTACTGTTTCAAAACCCTCCCCAATATCACTATTGGGGAAGGCCTTAGGTCAATCTCGCATTTGGTTTTCTAAGTTTTTCGTTTCTTGACGATGAAAAGAGTTTGGTGCACACAAAATAAATCTAACTCCTGTAAAATAGTTTGCAAAGAAGAGGTTAATCACAGTAGGAAGACCATGTACAATGATCTCAATCAAGAGATTATTGGCAAGAATCAAGCTTGTGATCTTCTAGTACGAAAGGCATGCCTTACCTACTCGACCAATCGTATTAGGCCACTCTTACATTTGGTTCTCAAGTATTATTTTTATCTTATTTAGTTGTTCTTTCAACCAGATCTCTTATTTGGAATATAAAAAAAAATCGCAATGCATCATATTTTCAGTTCAAAAACATTACATTTTTCTCTAAACCCATCTTGGTGTTCAAGTTCGCAAATTTTACTGTGGACCACACATCAAAATGACGACGTTTTGATTAATGACAACAAACGGTTGAAACGGCCTCCGTTCTGCGCAACTGCAGTTCACTTTCAACACAACTGCAGTTCCTTTTCGATATAACTGCAGTTTCATTCGACATTATACACTCAAATATGTGAAATTGTTATTTAGTTTTCTTTCAACACAACTAAATTTCTTTTATACACCAAAAAATTTATTTAGCAGCAGTTATTTATTATTTCGCAACGGTTTACAACCGCCACTAAATTATTTAGAGGCGATTCTCCATCCATATCTAATTAAATAGTGTGTCGTGAAAGATTTAGCGGCGGTTATAGACAACTACAGGAATTGGTGACCAGCATTGCAATTAGCGAGGATTTTGTAACTGCCTCTAAATATATCTATTTATTTATTCCTTTAAATCTTAGTTACGGTTATTAAGTGTCGCTAAATATTTTTTTTAAAAAAATTCTAGTGACGGTTGTTAAGTGTATGTTGCTAAATATTTATCTTTTTTTATTTTTTTAAATATTAGAAATAGATGTTTAAGTGTCCCTAAATAATTCTTTGTTTTCATAATTAAATGTCGCTAAATGTTTTATAATTACATTATTATATTTTTTAATTATCATTTAACTATATTTATTCAAAAAAATTTATATTCAAATTTGTATTGCAATCACAAATTAACTCTATGTACACATTTAATTGGAAAGAAAATCAATTGTAACATTCAATAGTATTCAATAATATTTTAGCAACAACACAACTGCATATTTAATTAAACAAGTTTTTTTACAAAGTCAACAGCAAGTGGTCCATCAACAGCAAGCAATTCCTCTCATCTTAACCTTCAACACCAACAAGTCATTAAAGAAATACTGAACACCATCATTTGACAAATTCCATCAACAACAACAACAAGTGATCCTTCACAAACTCATGGAGAATAACACCAATATTAAAAATAAGAATTCCAGTAGACTTACCGCGTCTACGTGAGGATGTGAGTCACTGAGGGGAGTGAGGATTGAGGTCGTGAGCAGTGAGTCTCAGGGCACTAGCGATGCGAGATTTGAGAAGTTCTGAAGATGAGCGGCGAGAAAAGAGGCGGAATTGTAGGGAAGAGGCGACCACCAGAAATGGAGTTGCAGTTTATGGAGGGCGTGGTCGGAGAAGTCGGAGAAAATGGAGTTGTGGAGGGCGTGGTCGGTGAAGAAAGCGGAGAACTAGAGTACTGATTTACTGATTTATTATTATTATTATTATTATTATTATTATTTGTACTAGAGTTTTAATTATTTAATTAGTGGCGGTTATTAATTATGATGAACCGCTACATGCAATTGTCACTAACAGTTAATTATTTATGTTTTCATATTAAATCCTCAAAATAATTATTTAGGGGCGGTTAGTATATGTCGCTAAAAAAACAATTTGTTGTAGTTTAGAGACTAAAGTAGAAATGAACTATCCTCTCTTATTAAAATAATTATTTGATATTCACTCTCTAACTTTTCAGTGTATAGCATAAACTATTAATTCATGGTAGAACTATTCAATTTACTACTCAAAATAAACATCTTTCAATTTTTAAAATTTTCAATATATGCCAAACACTTTGTGGTCGAGGGGTATAGCTGCGACTTCTTAAATGAGAGATCTCATGTTCGATTGTTCAAAATCTTTATGCTTCAATAGGTTGAGAAAGTATGTATGAATAGATACTACATTGTAACATAGTCAATAATACTAAAAAAATCAGTTGACCCTTGTAGGGGACTAGGGGATAAAAAAGCATATGTTATCCTCATAACTGTAAGTAAATAGAGCCGACATGTGAAGAGCGATAGTTGTTGAGAGTTGTTAAAAAGATTAAATCGTGTATTTTTAGTATTGGAATTGACTGCAGAGTTGAAAGGAACTTATGGATACAAAACAAGGTAATCAATAACATATATGTTAATATTGTGTATTTGTATTATACAAATTGTGAATTTTTAAAAGATAAATTGTGAACATTTAGTAGATAAATTGTGTATAGGTTCACTTTGCAAAGTGGACTTGGATACACAGAATAATTTGCCAGTTGTTGAAAATTTGCCACTATTATGGTTATGTTTGGCAAACCTAGCTGAAAAGATAGCTGAAAACAGAAAAGTTATAAGCTCAAAACTAAATCTGAAGAGTTGTTGAGAGTTGTTATGCTTAAGAGTGTTTGGTAAGATTAGCTTTTGGATAAGCTGATAAATGTAAAAAGACTAAAAATGACATATTTATAAAATTTAAATAGTTTTAAATTTAAATATGTTTGTTTACATATTAAAATATAAAATAATGAAATCTATATATTTTAATAAAATATAAAGTAAGAATATATATTTGAAAATATATAAAGTAAAACAAAATGTTTATAATTTATAAAATTAGTTTATACAAAAATTATTGTTCAAACACAAATGTCAAATTGAAATTACAATGAAACATACTGAAGAGAAAAGGGTAAAATAGTTTTAATTGGGATAGGTAAAGGTTCAAAGAATGTCATTTATTTAAAATAATAAGGATAAATATGAAAAAAAAAAAAAAGTTAAGAAGCTACTAGCTTACTTTTGAAAAGCTATCTAAAGTAACTTTTCAAAATAAGCTCTTATTTTAAGCTACTAGCTTATTTTGAGAACATTATCAAACATAGCTTCTGACTTCGATTCCCAATGGGGGCGTTGGCTCTTTGTGCTTCAGTAGGTTGAGAAAAGTATGTATGAACTGATACTACATTGTAATAGAGTCAATAGTATTCAAAAAAAATAACTTATTAATAACTTAAAATAAGCTATAAACTCCTAAATAAACTCTGTCAAACAGAGCCTATATTTTCTTCTCCCAAACTACTATTATATTTTCTTTTCAGTAGTAGTGCGATGCCCTAATAATTAATACACTTTCATCATTTTCCACTTAGAAAATATTGCCTCACAAACTCAATTATTTCAGATTTTCTTTTTTCTAGTGTGCTAGTTCGGGTCCAACCAACAAATTGAAAAATAATTGGGAATCAAAAACGTGTTACACAAAAAGAAGATACAAAATAGAGTTTGTTTCCCCAAAATTTTCAAGTGTTTTCAAAGAAAGTTGAAAATTTTATTTTTAAAAAACGCGTCTACAAAATTTTCATATGTTATTATGTTCATATATTGTTAATGTTTTTTTACGTCTCTCAATTATATTGTTAATGATTTATGTTTCTTAATTGTTTACAGAATAACATTTTTCATTTCTCATATGTTTAGAAAGTAACTCCAATGACGAAAAAAATTACTTTATAGACAATTGAAGGATGAAAAATAGTAATTATATAAGTGAGGGACAAAAAGTTTTGTTTTCTTATAATTCATAAATAAAAACTGACGTTCTGATCATGCCTAAAGTTTTATCCTATTAACAATGACTTTAGAATTAAAAATTTGAGATTAACCAGAAAAAAAGTTTTATAAAGTATTTTAATCTCCAAAAGAAATAATTAGTTCTTACACATAAAGAAAAGTTGTTACAAATTATTATAATTATTATTCATTAGTACTAATAATAATGTTCATGTTTGAAGCAAGTGGTTGTGGTCTCTTTTTCTAATCAGAAAAACTCATAAAACTACTATTTGAATGTATATACTTAATAAATTTAATTTTTATATAATAGTCCGTAAATCATATTTAAAAAAATGTATAATAACTTTGATTTAAAAAAGTATCGGTAAAAATTAAATTCGTAACTTTTTAGAATTCCATAGCTCTTGAGAGCAGAATGCAGATCCATGAATGTGTGAAGTGTGAAGATGTTTTTAGTCTATTTTGGTAAATCCTAGTATTTGTCGTTCACCTATATTATGAATGTTGTCAGTTGTCACCAACAAGTCTACCAAGCAGTACGATGAAATTAGCCAAGTCATCATTTAGTGGGGGCCCAGTCCACGTGAAGTGGTGAATCACAGCCACAAGTCTTCAATTAACAAAGTTACTTTGGGTCCCACCTACCAAGAATTATTGATTACTTTTCCAAATCAGATGCAGATTGCCGTATTGCCCTGTCCTCATTGGACCCGCTCGATTACTCTTAGAGCAACAACATCAGTGGTTATTTCACAATATTTTAGGGAATGAAAGTCACATAGAGGGGAGAGAAGATAAGAGAGAGAGGATTGAAGTGCTTCTACAAAGATGGGGTTATTTAGGTTTCCAAGAGAAAAGAAATTTAATGATTGGTCACACTAC
Source organism: Ipomoea batatas (assembly GCA_002525835.2). Taxonomy (NCBI): domain Eukaryota; kingdom Viridiplantae; phylum Streptophyta; class Magnoliopsida; order Solanales; family Convolvulaceae; genus Ipomoea; species Ipomoea batatas. The sequence goes on from CM008335.1 coordinate 27,686,518, forward strand.
TTTATTTATTTATTTATTTATTTATTAAAATTATATTTGTTTTATTTATTTTTTTCTCCCATCCCATTTTATCTTTCATAATCACACTTACAATTATTATTTTGTTCTCAAACAAAAATACATTATTTTATATAATGTACATTCAGTATACAAATAATGTACTTTTAGTATATTAAAAATATACTTTTTGTATGGTTCACATAATATTGTGTGAAGCATAGTCCACACAATAATTTGTCACAAGAGTGTGAAGTTTTCGCAATATGCATGTCAGGGCTTGGTGTGTGTGTAAACGGGAACTAAAAATGTCCGTCCAATTGTTTGATGAAAAGAATGGTTCAAATTATTTTGATATTAATTTTTTTTCTACTTTATTCTCTATTATATATATTACTTTCTTCTCTTAAATACTCCACATTCCATTAGTATATAAACTTTAGAAAAAAATATTCCATTAAATATTTGTTATTCTTAACATTAATTTCTATAAGAAAGGTCTTAGGTTTGAATCTCATCCCAAATCAGAGTTAGCATAATTGTTGAACATATAATGCAAATATGTTAGAGTGTATTAAAAAAATACAATATAAAACTTAAAATGAACTTTGGTAAAATAATTAGCCCGGCTAAATAAATAGCATTCATATTTGAGCATCAAATCTTGAAAATCATTTTTCTTGCATTAAAAAAAAAATTATGTTAAGTTTTTTTTCTCTCTCTCTCTCTCTCTTTTTTTTTTTTTTTTTTTTTTTTTGTTTAATTAATCTTCATTTTGATTATATAGAACAAGATCAATACTTCAATTATTCTTTTGCATTATTGAAATCATTTATTTCATTATGATATTAATATTTTTATTTGTATTTCCATAATGACAATTATATATTACTTTACAAATATTGTACTAGATTTCTTGTAGTTGATTGAGATAGAACACACTCGTCAATTTAGTATCATCTGACATCCAATAAAAAGAGAAAGTAAAAACTTGTCTGAAACCATCTCACGGATCTTTATTCGTGAGACGTGTCAAGTCAAGATGAAATGTGATACTTATACTAGCAAATGCAATACTAAATTATGAATAAAGTATTACATTTCATCTTGACCCGACCAATCTCACCAATAAAGATCAGTGAGAGAGTTTTACACAAGTGTGACCCAAAAGAGAATATATCCACCGTACAAATAAGGTGGACTGTAGAACCTAGCTATCAATTTATACTTATTAAAAGGAATCATATCTTACAATTTCCTATTTAGAAAATGGAAAAGTCTTTCTTTCCCATTTCCATATGAATGCATTTTTCATTTTTACAATTTTCGAAGGCTTCTTGAATCTTGGATGCTGTTTCCGACTACGCGTGAATTCATAGTAGACACACATATATTTTTCTATTTGTATTGTTGTAGCGTTAGTTGTGTTCTCATTTCAAATTTAAAATAAGATAAATAGCTCCTTCTGTTGCGTTTTTTATGTGAAATAGTTTTTTAAAAAAATGCTTAAAAGAAAAAGAAAATCTAAAAATATTTAATTATTTATTATTATTAATTAACTTACTCATCACAAATTTTTTTTGAACTTTTTAATAACAACAACAATAATAATTATAACAGTAATAAAGAATATGAATGTCATCATACTATAATTATTCTATGAATATAATGCCTTCTCTTTACTTAAATCAAAACTTTATTTATTGAAACATAATATCTACTAAATTCAATGTAGTTTTTAAAATTTTATGAGAAATAATAATTAATTTGTCCTAAAATCAAAACTTAAAATTTCATCTTTTAATAGTTATAATATTTATGTGTTTATTCATTTACTCCAATCATATAATTTGACTATCTTTTTTTTTTTTTTTTTATTCATTGAAAAATTTTCAATTGCACACCCTGCGTGTTTATAATTAGTATCTTTTTTTTTTTCTTTTGTAAGAAAAGAGAGGCTACACCTCGGGACTATCCTAACGCGTGCATGTGTGTGTGAGAGAGAGAGGGGAGGGAGAGAGAGAGAGTGTGTGTCTATATATATATATATATATATATATATATATATATATTTATTTATTTATTTATTATATTGCTTTCTGTTAGAAGGATCAACATACTCATGTAATATCAAGCTTAGGCTATCAAAGTGTAATGTCATTTAATCCATGCAACTATTAGTTTCTGTATGGATATGTGTAATATAACATTGCTTTGTTGGGGAATTGGATATTGTTGACATGCACGCATTGGGGACCTGAGGCCTGCAATCAATATTTTGTGGACCATGATCCGTACAACTGTGAGAACCATACTATCAAATAATGTGTATTAAGTATATATATATATTTATTGTACTTTAAGTATATTAAAAATGTACATTATATTTAGGGAGTACAATATTTGAATATTGAAAGCATATTATGTTGTATAATGTAAATTTAGTACACGAATAATATATTTTTAGTATATTAAAAAATGTACATTTTGTTATTATTTACACAACACTGTGTGGACCATAATTTGCCGGAGGGCTGAGGGGGCTGAATATGAATGGAGCCCAAATGGATGAGGACCCAACTCGTTGTGATAAGTCTTAGTCCAAGCAAGGGTAGATGCCTGGAC
>CM008335.1:27722810-27734739 GCA_002525835.2 Ipomoea batatas
CCCGTTTCGGCCGGTCTCTGTATTTATGTTAATATTCTGTGTATTCCAGACAATCATTCTGTGTATTCTAGGCAACCGTTATGTGTATTCATGTTAGTAACACATGTTGTGATGTGTTTGTGCATTCGAATGTTTAGGATGATGAGTTCTGTGTATTTTGTGTCAATATTCTGTGTATTCATGTTATTAACACATGTTGTGAAGTGTTTGTGCATTCGAATGTTAGGAGGATGAGTTCTGTGTATTTTGTGTCAATATTCTGTGTATTCTGGGCAAACATTCTGTGTATTCTAGGCAAACGTTCTGTGTATTCTAGATAATGATTATGTGTATGATAGATAATGAATTCCCTGGAGTCATTCGAGTCCGCGTCCACTAACATCGAAACGACGTCGTTTTATGTACGTAGTGCACATTGCTATGTGCACCGTGGTGGGTATAACGATTGTACAAATACTAAGTAGGCTAATATATTGTAGTTAATGGGTCCACCAAATCAACACAAAAGCATGTGAATTTGGATTAAAAGATTTGGGCTCATTCTTCCGCTTCCTAAATCGAATTGTTGAATTTGGGCCTTCAGATTTAAGGAATTCATCCTAATCCTAGTCCTAGACTCGTAGTCCTACACAAATAAAAGAGAACCAACGTCATCAGGTTCATCAGGCATTCAGGCTAGGCCAATTCCTACTGTGGCTTTGAGATATATGATTAATTAGGAATGGGAAATTTAATTTGACATAGAGCATCCCCAATAGTATAACTTTTACACAAGTTTTTAGGAACCAAGTAGGATGGAAAGAAAAAAAAACAAAAAAAAAGTAATAATAATAATAATAATAATAATAATAATAATAACAAAAAACATCCTCAACGCGTCAAGTGGACGCGTGTAGTACATATGCGCAGTGGGCGTGGCTAGTGTGCTTTGTGTTAAAACGAATTCCTCCTTCACGAAGCTATTACCTTCTCTCTCCCCTTTCTATCTCTTAATCACAACAAAAACTCTATTGGGTTGCTCTTAGGCCTTCCCCAATAGTTAAACTTGGGTGTGAATTTTGAGGAGTTTTTGTAAGTGTGATTAGGAAAGAGAAAATGAGTGATGTGTTAGACTAAAATTAACCATTGGGGATGGCCTTATAGATATTCATCTGAATTTATTTGGTATCGGTCAAAAGTGAGTGATGTGTTAGACTAAATTTTAAAAATTAAATTAGTAATTCAATTTGCATTTTATATATAAAAATGCAAATCTACATAGAACACAATTTGAGCTAACATCTTATTATTTTTAATTAGGCAAAAATTTGTGTTAAGATCATCTCACGACGAGTCTCAATCCGTGAGGCAGGTCGGATCTTTTATTAATGAGGACAAAGATTTGACGACCCATTAAAAAAATCTGATCCATCTCACAAATTGAGACATGTGAGACGGTCTCACATAAGTGTTACCCTTTTAATTATATGCATTATTAAGACAAAAAACTATATTCACACTGCATTATAATTTGTCAGTCTATACTCTATATAGATAAGTTTCTATGAAAAAAATATATTATTATATTTAAATATTTTTATTATGTTATGTTATAACTAATGAATTTTATTTTGTTTAAATAATTAATATAATTGTGGATCAGATGGCCGGTAGATATTTTTTTTTGAAAAGGAAAGCACGAATGCATTAATAATCAACCAAATGAGAAATACATATCGGTGGCACAGACACCCACGACCCAAGGACAGACGAAGAACCAGTTGCCCGTGCTAACACATGAGCTAAATGATTCGCTGATCTCCTGACATGGTCCAACCACATACGGTAGATATAATTACTCCTAAGCCGTATATGTGACAATGTATTGTTGTTGATATTGATTGTAAATTGTATCTATTTTTAAGTGAGATATGATTAGAGAAACGATCACGTTGATTGATTGAACAATTACAGAAAGAGAGAGTCCTATTAGTTATAATACACTGAACTCTCCTATTCTACAGGACATAAGCTAAAGACTTATTCTCAGCCATCTAATACAAACTATATATTAAAGAATAACATAACAATAATAATAATAATACTAACACACCCCCTCAAGCACAAGGTGGTACAGCAACAACATTGAGCTTGTCACGAAGAGTCCGGAAACGGGGACCAGGTAGAGGCTTCGTAAAGATGTCTGCAATTTGTTCCTTGGTGGGGACGAAGCTGACGATAAATTCCCCAGACGCAACTTTGTCACGAACAAAGTGGTAGTCAATCTCTACGTGCTTTGTTCTGGCATGGAAGACAGGATTAGCCGCAAGATAAGTGGCCCCAAGATTGTCACATTAGAGAGTGTCTGGTTTCCCAGAATGTAGACCAAGTTCCCGTAGTAAAGAGACAATCCAAGTAACCTCAGCCGAGACATCAGCCAGGCATTTATATTCAGCCTCTGTAGACGAACGCGCAACGGTGCGTTGCTTTCGAGATAGCCAGGACACCAAATTATCCCCAAGGAACACTGCATAGCCGCTTGTGGACTTTCGATCCACCGGACACCCGGCCCAGTCCGAATCCGAATAGGCATGAATATCTGTAGATGGAGATGAGGTAAGTCGAAGCCCATGGAGCTGAGTGCCCTTAACATAACGTAATACTCGCTTGAGAAGACCCCAGTGCTCTTCCGTAGGAGAGTGCATAAACTGACACAACCTGTTAACTGCAAAGGAAAGATCAGGTCTGGTGATGGTTAAGTACTGTAGAGCCCCAACAATACGGCGATACTGAGTCGGGTTGTCACATGGGTCAGCAGCCGGAGAAGCTGCTTGAGTGATAGAAGCTGGAGTCGCCAAAGACTTGCAATCAGTCATGCCGGCCCTAGATAGAATATCCGTCATATAGCGACGTTGCGAAAGTATATAGCCATCTGTAGTAGGAAGAGTTTCAATACCAAGAAAGAAATTCGGTTTTCCTAGATCCCTGATTTTAAAGGTCCCTGCAAGTTGATCTAGTAATCGATCGATCAGAGACGAATCATTGCCCATCATGATAATATCGTCGACGTAGACAAGCATAAATACCCGGGAAGTATTGGCTGTGTAGTAAAATAGGGACACATCTGTCTTCGAGGCTGAGAACCCAGTTGCGAGTAGGTAATCATGAAGACGTTTAAACCACGCACGCGGAGCTTGTTTGAGACCATAAAGAGAGCGCTGTAGGTGACAGACATGGCCCGGATGAGCCGGATCCTCATAACCCGGTGGCTGCCTCATGTAAACAGTCTCAGAAAGGTGCCCATTAAGAAATGCGTTGTGTACGTCTAGCTGTCGCAAGGTCCAGCGGTTTGATACTGCAAGAGAGAATAAGATCCGGACTATAGTCGGTTTTACGACAGGGCTGAAGGTGTCAAAGAAATCTTCACCGGCTACTTGATTAAAACCCTTTGCAACCAGGCGCGCCTTGTAACGTTCTACGGACCCATCTGCCTTGCGTTTGGTGCGGAAGACCCACTTGCACCCGATTACATTCATAAGTGGTGTTGGCGGCACTAGACGCCACGTGTGATTATGTAGGAGGGCGTTGAATTCTTGATCCATGGCATCACGCCATTGAGGATGACAAACAGCTTGAGAATAACATGTGGGATCCGCAGTTGTAGTTAAGGCAAAGAACTGCTCATTCGTGCCTCGAGTCTTGCGACGTGTGCGCATATTATGTGCATTGTCCTGAGTCTGAACCTGGGTTTGCCGCGGTGGTACCTGCTCAGCGGATAATTGAGGCGCCTCAATAGGTAAAGGTGCCGGTTCGTGAGCTAATGGCTGCTCCGTGGAAACAGGTACTGCTGGTAGTTGGACTGAGTTCGAAGTAACCAGAACTGGACCAACCCCCCAAGGCGGTGACGCGGGCTCAAGACTTTGCTGAACCTGTAAGGTAGCAAAAGGAAAAACATTTTCATCAAAGCGGACGTGACGACAGATATAAACTTTTCCCGTTGTGAGGTCCATACAGCGATATCCCCTATAGGAAACCGGGTAACCTAAGAAGACACATGGAGTGGAACGGAACTCAATTTTATGACGATTATAGGGACGGAGGTACGGGTAGCAGCGACACCCGAAGACTCGGAAGAAAGTATATGGTGGTTGGACTTTGTTAAGTAGGAAATATGGGGTTTTAAAGTTTATAGCCGAGGAAGGTAGGCAATTAATTAAGAAGGTTGCCGTTTCGAAGGCGTAGTCCCAATATTGCTGTGGAGTTGAGCTTTCAGCCAGTAGGGCTAAGCCGGTTTCGACAATGTGTCTGTTCCGGCGCTCAACACGGCCGTTTTGTTCGTGTGTATAGGCACATGATTGCCTGTGAGTGATGCCTAGTGTTTCAAAAGTCTTATGCAGACGACAGTACTCACCCCCTAAATCAGACTGAATAGCTTTGATTGAACGCGAAAAACGACGTTCTACCATTGCTCGAAACAAATCAAAAGTTTTATAGATATCCGATTTTAACCGTAAAGGGTAAAACCAGGTGAAACGCGAATAATCATCGACGAACAATAGAAAATAACGGTAACCAGAATGCGAAAGAATAGGTGACGGACCCCATATGTCAGTATACAAAAGATCTAAAACATTACTACTAGAGCTAAAAACTCTATCTAATGGAAACCGAGCTGACTTCCCGAGTTGACACGCTGAACAGAGTGGTGCGGCACGAACTTTATTTGGAATGACCGGGCAATCTTTGAGTATTTTCTGAAGAACTTGGTGATTTGGGTGACCCAACCGTTGATGCCAGACTATGGGTGATGCCCGAGCAGAAAGAAAGGCAGAATGGACTCGTGGCACCAGTAACTTGTAAAGGCCCCCGCTAGTGGATCCTTTAAGCAGAATCGCCCGGGTGTTGCAATCCTTCACAAGAAACATATTTTTGTGAAATTCAAAAAACACATTATTTTCGTTTGTAAAATGATAAACTGACAATAAAGGTAAAGTTAAATTGGGAACGTGTAATATATTGGTCATTTTTAACGATTTAGACTCGGAAGGGATAATCGCTTGCCCCACACGTGAAACGTTCAGACCTGCGCCATTACCAACAGTTAAAACGTCATTCCCAGAGTAATTTTCGGACTGCTGCATCATTGCATCTGCCGGTGTTGCGTGTGTGGATGCTCCAGTATCAGCGAACCAGGAATCCTGCCCAGCCGACACTCCCGGTTCACCAGCAATAGCGGCGTTGGCCTGAGCAGAGGAGCGGTCATCATACCGGCGGTAGCAGTTCACGGCTGTATGGCCATGAGATCTGCAGATCTGGCACCGTGGACCTCCACCACGCCCGCGGTTGTGACCGCCTCTGCCACGATTGCCTCTCCCACGACCATTTGACGATTGGCGGCCACCTTGATGGTATTGATTTCCGCCATGTCTCCCGCGACCAGCAACAAAGGCCGCCGGCGCTGGACCAGGAGCACCATAATCCGTCGGCGGGTGATCGTCGGAGTGGATGAACTCCTGTGCTTGTAGCAAATCAACCAACTGCGACAAAGAGACTTCCGTGCCCGTGACCGTGAGGGAGCTTGCCATAGCTCGGAATTCAAGCCGCAGCCCCCGAAGAACGTAGAGGATTTACTCGTCTTTGGACAGCGGGCGACCGGTGAGAGAGAGTGCCTCCACCAACATCTGAGCCTTGCCGAGGTAGTCAGCCGGTGTCGAATTACCCCGCCTCAGCGTTTGGAATTGCCCCAACAGGCTGAGGCACCGTGCGCGGGTGGTGGAGGCCAATGCCGAGGAGATGGAGTCCCAGACCTCCTTGGCGGTGTCCCGGTCGACGGCAAGGTGCATGACTTCGGCGGAGAGCGACGAAATCAGCAAAGAGAGGATCGATTGATCCTGTTGATTCCATACGGCATATGCAGGGTTTGGCGTCGTGACCACAGCAGCGGACGCACCAGTCACCGGCGGAGCGGCAGCAAGCGTGGACGGCGGACATGGAGTGGTGCCATCAATGAACCCAAGCAAGCCCTGGCCTTTGAGGAATGGAATTATTTGTGTTCTCCAAAATAGGTAGTTATAAGAGTTTAGTTTCAAAGAAACAAAATGGTGTGCAGATGTAAGAGTGGTGGGTGTGATCGGGGAAGACGGTGGAATAGTGGCTGGGGTAATAGCATTATCGGCGGAGGGAGGAGATGATGCCATCGACGCAGGTGGGAAAAAAAATAACAGGACCCTAGCCTATCGCTCTTGATACCAGATTAGAGAAACGATCACGTTGATTGATTGAACAATTACAGAGAGAGAGAGTCCTATTAGTTATAATACACTGAACTCTCCTATTCTACAGGACATAAGCTAAAGACTTATTCTCAGCCATCTAATACAAACTATATATTAAAGAATAACATAACAATAATAATAATAATACTAACAGATATAATCTCTCTTTCCCCATCTCTCAATTATACTGAAAATTTCACTTTTTGTTATTAACAATAAATTTTGTTTCAATTGCAATAAAGTAACAAGGTTGAGAGAATACGGAGAGAATAATGAATACTTTTATTAATCATTCTTCCTTTCAATATATATGAGATATATAAAGTTCTAATATGACTATAAGACTATTAAAGATGAAGATGTATGTCATAATATAATATATACCATTAGTAATGTCCATATATATATTTGGCCATTATTATATCATACTCATGTCTCGTTAAAGCCTTACTAGAAAAATCCAGTGGAAAAAATCTAGTTGAGGAAAAAGAGTACATGAAATTTATGCATTCATACGTTGCACTGGATGCCTCGTTAAAAGTTAATAACATCAAAATTCAATCAAAGGAAAAAGAGTACAAGCTCTTGATCTTCAAGACCTAATCTTCATGATTGATTCATGTAAATGTCACTCCCACTGAATATAAAAATCTTCAAATCCTACACGTAAAGACATCTTTCCAAAAATAAGTGTAGGAAGGGACTCTCTGAACAAATTTACTAGATTGGCACATGAGTAAATATTTGTATAATAATCTTGTAACTCTTTTGGAGCTCATGTGGGTTGAATTTTGACACTACATATGGTTTGTCAAATTTCATAAACATACACATTTCACATTTGTGCAACACAAGCTTTATTGTCCTCATTAGAATATTGAGTGTATTCATAGCATAACCAGTTTGGGACTTAGCATCATGGATGGGGATCAATCAATCAAAAATAGCAAGTACCCTAATAGCCCATCATAACCATATCTTGATTTCTCGCATAAATGTCAAACTCTTTGTGACTCAAAGATACCAAATGATGTGTTAAATACTATTCTAATATTACATTGTAAGAGCGCTAATTGTTGCTAGCAATTTTATCGCGAATACAAATATACAATATTAAACCTGATGTGACTATGAAACTTCTGGTCCCAATGTAGTCATCCAGTGACAATGAAGTAATGAACATAATTTTGGTCTTAAGTTATCCTCATTATCCTATTCGAGTCTAAATGATTCCTTATCTACTTCAAGATATTAATAAACAACCATTAGTGTGATAAGAACATAATATTTATCCATTAGTCATTTTCCTGTTTTTCAAACTGTCCCTAAAATAAAAAAAATTGGAGATTTTTCTATAAAAAAAAAAAGAAATTGTAGAAGTAGTGAAACTATTTAATCACTAATTGACTTAAATATTGCACGGCAAATTATACTGTGCACCACGGTGCATATAGCAATGTGCACCACGTACCTAAACGACGTCGTTTTGAGCATTGTAAACTAATCGTCCGTTTTTTTTTGGAAATCACGTTTCCCGTTTCGGCCGGTCTCTGTATTTATGTTAATATTCTGTGTATTCCAGACAATCATTCTGTGTATTCTAGGCAACCGTTCTGTGTATTATAGGCAACCGTTATGTGTATTAATGTTAGTAACACATGTTGTGATTTCATGTTAGTAACACATGTTGTGATGTGTTTGTGCATTCGAATGTTTAGGAGGATGAGTTTTGTGTATTTTGTGTAAATATTATGTGTATTCATGTTATTAACACAAGTTGTGATGTGTTTGTGCATTCGAATATTAGGAGGATGAGTTTTGTGTATTATGGGCATCAATATTATGTGTATTATGGTCAAACATTCTGTGTATTCTAGGCAAACGTTTTGTGTATTCTATATAATGATTATGTGTATTATAAATAATGAATTCCCTGGAGTCATTCGCGTCTACTAACATCTGTGTATTTTGTGTCAATATTCTGTGTATTCTAGGCAAACGTTCTGTGTATTATAGATAATGATTATGTGTATTGTAGATAATGAATTTCCTGAGTCATTCGCATCTGCATTACTAACACCGAAACGACGTCGTTTTACATACATGGTGCACATTGCTATGTGCACCGTGGTACAGGGTATAACAATTGATATTGCACTAAATGGGCCAGGTTTTCCCATGAGCCTTTACATATTGGCTTTCTGTTTATTTGGATCGTCCAGTAGATTTATTCCAATATATTACTCCGTATATAATAAACGCTAGCATATATCGTGTTTGCTTAATTAAAAGTAAATTTTAGAAACATTTTGCAATGCTAAAAATATATTGTATTATATAAGTGCTCAAATGTGGTTGCACTTTTCCGTGCGGTCAATGTGATCTCTTTGAAATATACATCACTAGTGTTAATAAAATACATCACTAGTATTAGGAAAATACACAACAATAAAAATGCACAAATACACCAAAAAATACACAACATACACAAAATAATGCACCATAACTCTCTCCTTTCCCTAATTGTGCATTTGCGACACTGTGTGGTGTATATCTGCATATCTAGTGGTGTGATTTTTGGTGATGCATATTTAATTGTGTATATTTGTGTTGTGCATTTCCTAATAGTGTGTAGTGTATATTTGTAACCGTAATGGTGCAGCGACACTGACCACACTTGAACACTACTCCTATATATTATAATACCTACTATTATAAATAAAAATGGATATCGGTGGATATGTGATAACCTTAATTCTATTTACAATAATATAGCATCACTTCTCACTTTATAATAGTAGGTTCAGTACTTTCTCGATAGGAATGTCAATGGCAAATTGTATCATGGACCAAGGTTTAGGTTGAAACTAATACTGCAAATTCATAAAAATAGCACTAGTTGAGCAATTATTATGTAATTATATTATTCTATATTTCTTTTTTTTTTTTGGTATAATAAAATGTATATAATTTTTTTTTTTTTGAATACTATTGACCCTGTTACATGTAGTATCTGTCCATATACTTTCTCAACCTATTGAAACCCAACAAAGTCAACAGTGCCCCCACTGAGGCTCGAACCCATGACCTCCCACTTGGGAGAATCACTTCATGCCGCTTGACCACAAGGCCTTTGGTATATAAAAAATTTATTTAAAAATATTTGAACAAGATATTTTAAATGCTACCTATATTAATAATTTGTGATAAACTTGTATTAGTGATTTTATGAATATACAATAGTGAATTTATGAATTTACAGTTATAACTACTTTATGAACCAACAATAATGTATTTATGTACCTACAATTTGTGAGTTGCAACTTTATGCATCAACTGTAATGTAGTGATTTTTATGTATCTAAAGTAATAACTTTATGTACCTTTAGATTTATTTTAAAAAATTAGAAAGTACGGAGTAATATTCATATAAGTGTCATCTAACGCAGTGCCTAGCGCATTTATTGGAGTAGCGACCCATAAAGAGGAAGTTATGAAGAGGAGCACACAACAATTACCAAGGAGCCGCAACACTTAGTGAGGAGAGCCGTTAGTTGCACCTATCTAGAAATCACTGTGCCCATTAATATTGTAACCGTTACCACTTGTATAAAGGTTGACCACATCTAACAATAGGGGGACATACACTCACAAACTTGCATTGTACTCAACACTCTTGACATACACTCACAACTTACTCATTTCTAAATATATTTCGGGCCGTCAAAATGTATTTGATGGGAATAATTTTGTAAGAAAAATTAATTAAAATGTTTGGTGTTAACTTGGAAACACAAGAATTAAATTACCTAAAAATTTTGTTTAACCTTTCATATGAAATTTTTTTAAATCTCTATATATCCTTTCTATATATATATACAAACATTAAAGTTAAAAATCATAACGTATAATTGAGAGTTTGATAAATCATTTATAAATTAAAAAATCATATGTTGTCAAAATATTCTTGTATACAACAAGAATATTCAAAATTCAATTCAAAACAATATGTATGTACAAAAGTGTCGAGAGAGACACAATTGAATAAGTTTGGTAGATTTCAATCACCGAGGAAAAGAACCCCACCTCCTCTAGGTGAGATTTACTTTTCTTGATATCGTGAAATTAAATTTCTATTGACCTGAACTTTTCTAAATAAAAAATTGCATCTAACTTGGAAATAACTTTCCCACCTTTTAAGTTTCCAAAAATTCAAATATTTCCTCACTACCAAACACCTCAAAGGCAATGGAACTGCAGTTGAAAAATATTCAAATGTTGAGGGAGAATAATCCATCATTATGTATGGGTAGCAATGTAGCATGTTTAAATTCATGAATGATGACATTGTTTGAACTTTATTTTTATATTTTATGTTTACATTTTTAAACTTAAATGTGGAGATTTGTAGTTTGAATTAACTATTACATTATGTTTTATTTAATAAGTTACCTAGTGGTCTGATCATATCAAAATTACTTTTCATAATGAAGGTTTCAATTTCAAGTCTCATTTATTAGAGTTAAATTAAAAATTTCACATGTTAATTTTAAAACGTAAAAAATATCATTTGAACTGGTCAAAATATCCGAAGGCTTGAGATAAGCTAAGGTTAGAGCAAAATACTTTTAACCTAATCCAAAAAAGTTTGATGGCACGCACTAACAGTTTGATCCAATTAACATCCCTAGCTATTTTTTTGATATCATAAAATTGTATTTATTTTTTTATTGTATTAAAGAAGAAAAAGAGCATATTTTGTGTGCTTCGTCCGACTTTCACATATAGGTGCGTGAGTATATGTGGATGCATAGGAATTGAATTGAAGTGACGTCTAAACGCAATTTTGGTTAGCGTCCTCAGTGCGTTACGCGTTTAACGGATGCAATCACATGACATCATCGTCGCTAAAAACAAAAACATAAACACAAGTCAGAAGGTTTAGTGTTAGAAATTTACGCCACTAGACCCAATTCAAAATATAAATTATTCTCCACGCTCGAATAAACTTTATTCTTCATTTTTTTTATTCTATTTTGACAAATGTTATTCAACCTGTCAATCATTTTCCTATTCTCTTTTTGGGTTTTTTTTTTCTTATTTATGTAAACGACAATTAAAAAAGAAGCGATTCTTTTAAAACTCACCGAGTAGGGTGTTAATGTCATACTAGTTAGAATTATCTACAAAGATGAGTTTAATGTCATACTAATTAGAATGGTCCATACAAAGAACATTGAGAAGTCGTTGTTAAGCTTGACGATGTGTTATAAACAAAGGATATGTATTAGGTGGTAATTGGGTGGTTGGATGGTTCATGTGTGGACAAAAATTATTGAAGAAAGATTTAAACGATGTTCATTTGTTCAAATTATATTTGAGTTATATTTGGACTAGTAAAAAAAAGAGATGAAGTTCACGTTAGTTTTTGAATACTACAAACTCTATTACAATGTATTATATGTTCAACATATGAACTCTCATTTGAGAGAGTCATATAGAGGTGCCATTGAGTTACAAGTTATTTGGAAGTGCAAGTTATTTGGACCATATATGGTTTGTAATTGACCAACTGTAAAATTTTAATACTCTATTATTAATATTAAAGGTTAATTATTTGTAACGTTTAATATGCAAATATTATTAAACAGATACTCACGCGCGAGCGCGCGCGC
>CM008335.1:28026942-28038724 GCA_002525835.2 Ipomoea batatas
CGGTGGCTGGCCCGAGCTTACTGGATGGAGGTTGTGAACGTCTCTCCATGCTCGCAATGCTGACTCGGCCTGGAACAGAACTATCTTGGGAAACGACAAACTCCTCTCCCATACCGCCGTATTCCTTGCACGCCAAATTGAATATAATACTGCCACAACGAAAGCCACACAGTCTTCAGGCAAAACAGACATTACATTTGAAAACCACATACTAAAAGTGTCACCCGAAACGGATGACAAGTTCAGGGAGGAATCATGCCAAACTAATTGAGAATAGTCACACAATATAAGGGCATGCATTGTATCCTCATGTGCTACCCCACATTTGGGACATGAAGGATCCACCTCAACTCTCTTTATAAGTAAGTTTGTGGTTACTAGGAGAATATCATTGATAGCTGAAACCAGTGAACCATTCATCCCAGCAGGCATATGAGTTTGAACCATGGGAGTTGGGTCGTCTGGAAGCCATGGATGGCCCCAAATCAGAGTGGAATTCTCATTTCCTATTCTCCGTCTTACACCCCCACACACCATACTATGGGCTGCCATAATACTCCGCCAACAATAACTTGGGCAAGATCCCAAAGCAGCATCAATAAAAGAAGTTCGTGGGAAATACCTTGCCTTATAGACCCTAGCCATCAAAGATTGTGGTTTGATCATTCCCAACATTGCCAGATTAAAAGCTCGTAAGTCCATAAAACCAAGGCCCCAAACTTCTTTGGCACACATAAGCGATCCCAGGCTTTCCAATGAATCTTTCTGTCACTTCCAGAGTCCCACCAATAACTATTCATAGCCCTTTGAATTGATAAGCACGTAGACTCAGGCAGTAAAAACACACTCATCGAAAAGGTAGGCAATTGTTTGGGCTACCGTTTTCAACAAGACCTCCTTACTTGCTTGTGAGAGAAGCTTCTTATTCCAAGACCCAATCCTCTGTCGAATCTTGTCCTCGATATATGAGAAAGCAGCCCTTCTATTCCTCCCTACAAATGCTGGCAAGCCCAGGTATTTCCCAAAATTGGGAGCCTGAACAACACCTAACACTTGCGCCACTTCTTGCTTCTGGTCCTCCAATGTGTTCCTGCAAAAACAGACACTTGATTTATGGAAATTTACAGACTGACTAGATAAATTCTCATACACCTCCAGACAATGCTTGATAACACTTGCTTCCTGGGAGTTTGCTTTAAAGAATAGGAGGTTATCATCTGCAAAAAACAAATGTGAAATAGGCGGAGCACCCCTTGCTACTCTACACCCATGGATTTCCCTCTCAGCCTTCTGCAGGAGCAGAGAGAGTCCCTCTACACAGATAATGAATAGACATGGGGAGAGGGGATCACCTTGCCTCACACCACGAGTTGGGAGAACCTGTCCACTATTAACCCCATTTATCATGAAATTATAGGAGACAGTAGTGACACAAAACATAATCAGATTAACCCACCTCTCAGCAAATCCTAGAACCTGGAGCATTCGACGAAGAAAAGACCACTCCATCCGATCATATGCCTTAGCCATATCAAGCTTAAGCGCACCCCACCCTACCAAACCATTCTGTTTTCTATTAAGATAATGCCCTACCTCCGCGGCCACCAGGATGTTATCTGTAATCAGCCTGTCAGGAATGAAAGCACTTTGGGACTCGGATATGATGTCCCCCAGCAAGTGTTTCATCCTATTAGCCAACACTTTAGCCATGATTTTATACACTACGTTGCACAAGGCAATGGGCCTGAGGTCAGAAACAGACTCAGGAACACTTTTCTTGGGAATAAGAACTACATTAGTGTCATTGAGACCTTCCGGAAAAGAACAAGAATTCAGGCAATCAATGACAAAGGCAGACACATCCCCTCCCACCACATCCCAGTAATGTTGATAGAACCCCAGGTTCATACCATCAGGACCAGGAGGCACCACTGAAGCATAAAAGGGGTCCATAGAGGGCTCACCATTCGACTGGAAAATATTATCAAAATAATCGAGTACTAAAGAATTCATAGGCTCCCCCTCCACCCACTCACCCACATCATTTTTAAGCCTAGAAAGCATGTTTTTCTTTTTGCGAGCAGAGGCATACCTGTGGTAGAAGCGAGTGTTGGCATCCGCCCCCTTTAACTAGTGTTGTTTTGCGCATTGTCTCCAGAAGATATCCTCCAGGGCCTCCAGCCGAGCCAACTGACCCTCCACACGCTGGAACTCAGCCAATGAAGCTGGGTCCCTACGCCCTCGCAAAGACAATTGACTCCTTCGCAAACGCTTAATCTGTTCACCAAACTTGTGGAAGTGGTCTCCTCCCCATGCTATCAACTTATCACCACAAAGCTTTAAACAGCCCAACAATCCATCCGCCCTCCCAGCCTGCTAAGCAGACTCCACAACCTCCCTACAACCCTCATCCAGTAACAAGGCCATCTCAAACTTGAAACTTTGTCGACCACCATAGCCTCTCGAGGCGGTATCACGCACAGAGAGATACAATGTTGAATGATCCGATGAGCGCATTAAAATATTTTCTACTACCGCACCGGCTGCAGGGTATACCAACTGTCAGTGACCAGAACTTTGTCCAACCTTTCTTCTATCCATCCGTCAGTACCCCTTCCCCTCTCCCACGTAAACCGATACCCCCTCATAGGTAATTGAACTAATCCACAGGCATCCATAGTCTCCCCAAAACTGCGAAGGAGACCCTCTAGGTGGGGGTTTCCGCCACACTTCTCAGACTGGAATAAGAGATCGTTAAAATCCCCTAACACCACCCACAGGAGAGCAGACCTACTAGTGAGAGACCGGAGCAACTCCCACGATTCCCTCCTTCTGTTTCGCTCGGGGAACCCATAAAAACACGTCATACGCCACGAGGCAGAGGCAGAGGCAGGGACAATAACTTCCACATCAATATGATTTTTAGAGTAGCTCAACAAACTAGCCGTACTATTCTTCATCCATAGTAGGGCCAGACCCCCACTCAAGCCGTTATTATCCACGTAGAACATACCATCAAATCCAAATTTCACTCTGAGACTCTATGCATGAAACCGGGCAACCTTGGTTTCCATAAAAAAAAACAAACTCAGGCTTCTTGCGGGACATGCACAAGGTCCACCAACTCATGAACTGTTAGTGGATTGCCCAAGCCACGACAGTTCCAGAATAAGGTACTCATGATGATGGGCGGGTCTGTGGCACAAGACCCGCCGCACACAAGTTTTTTAGCACATCTACCAACATAGCATCCTCACTGCCCGAGCTCACAGCCCCTCCGACGCTTCCCGCCGTTCTACCCCCACCTCCCGACCCCTCCCGCCGATGTTTAGTCACTGCCACCACGCCGGATTCAACCTGTACAACATGCACTGCTTGTGTTCGTGTCTCTCGTGACCCATCATTCCTCGTTGTTTCTGCTGCAGTTGGGCGAGCTGGACCATCGAGCGGAATTAGCCATGGATCGCCAATCGCCCTAGGACCTCGGCTAGCCCCGGCACGTAACTCAGGACCAAAGGGATACTCCTCCACCGGCATGATCGCTTCTCTGGCTTTCAAACAGAATTTGTAAACATGCCCTAACATTCCGCAGAAAAAGCAGTACGAGTGTAATCTTTCATACTTGAAGGCCACCCAGCACGTAGTCTTCTCACGTTTTACAAGCTTCATACGCCGCTTAATCGGTCGAGCAACCGGTATGGCAACCAGAATCCGAAAGAAAATCTTCCATGGTGCCCCTGCAAACCTGTCATCCCCGCGTACAAAGGTTCCAAGATAATTTCGGATTTGCTCCAATACAGAATCAGACGTATAACCCAACGACAAGTCATGAACCTGCACCCACATGTCCACCGTATCAAGCGCAACGTCCGCCGGCAGTTTGCCATCACATACCTGTCCACAAACCAAGGTGTGATTCTCAAACGACCACGGCCCTCCCTCTAACACATGTTGCATATCCGATTCATGATAAAACACAAACAAGAACAGGCCTGGTTGAACCTCTGTGATCTGAACGCCATTAACAGGCTGCTAAACCGAAGCCATGATTTGTCGCATGTACTCTACTTTCACAAGCTTACTGGTCAAGAAGCGCCCTACAACAACCCACGCCTCTTCGTCGCGAACCTCCACCGTACCAACCCCTTCTCCTACCGGTTCAAAACCTTCGTCCTCGTCCTCGAGGTTTAAATCTACTCAGCGCTCCGTGAGGGCTCCAACCCCTCCCTTGCTCGTTGACGTCGCCATGCAAATAGTCGTACGTAGAAAACCGATGAAACCAATCAGAGAGATAGCCCTGATTTGCGAAAAAACTAGGAAAACCCTAGTAGAGGAGAGAAAACCCTAGATGCACTAGAGAGAGAAAATTATCTTCTTACATAGAACAATATATAGTTAATTATGTATATACTTACTGGTCACATTAGTCCTAATTCGACAGAATTGCAAGATCACCACCACTGGATCATGACTACTTGCATTGAAAAAGGGCTCAATCTTACCAACATGATCATCCCATAGAGTACACCTAATATGATTTCCACTGTAAAAGTTAAAGGAAATCAGATTTCTCAAACTCTTAATACCAAAAGATAAATAAGTACTCGACTTTATATATTACTGAATTAAATTATAGATATATATGGAATAATGTTATCGACAATTTTCTGTTCTGTGTTTTCTTGTAGGTGGCATCCTGGAAATGTTTTGTCCCTTCATATGTCAAAGCCACAGGGTTCACATATACAAGTGGTTGCTCCCTTTGAATGGTAATTGGAAAAGAATAAAAGCAAAATTTTACTGACTTTTATACACACACACAACCATTTTGCTACATTTCAGGTCAATCATTTCACTATATTAAAGCATACATATATTCAAACTAAACTTTCAACTTTTTTTTATTGTAACTATTAACCATAGTATATTTTAAAACCTACTCATTTATATATTAGGAAATGAATATTTAACTCCTTTAAAATGACATTTTGTGTCAGAATCTCTACTATACTAAGAAAATCACCATATCAAGTATACTAACAGTGGATAGTAATTATCATCTAAATGGGAAAAAAAAATTCAAAAGCATGCATAATTATGTTCCTTTTATTATTTTTAAAATTACCAACTATTGACTCACAGTATTTTCCCTGTTTTGATTAAACAAACATCTTAATATATGTTGATTGCTAAGAATACTGATTTAAATTATCTATATCTATATTATAAATATAGACATATATAGAATGATGTTATTAACAATTTCATGTGTTTACTTGAAGGTGGCAATCCATCCTGGAAATGTTTTGTCTCTTCATATGTAAAAGTCATAGGGGTTCACGGAGGTTCACATTAGAACCCTTGGTGAATGGACCAGACAACTCAAAGTCATTTTTTCTGAGGTAAATTTTGTACCCAAACAACATTTGTAACCACAATCATATATTTGCATTGTTAAATAATTACCTTGAATTCTCAATGGTAAAGTCTATAAGTCGAGTTGTTTTCAGTGTATATATACGTACCAACCAATAGCTTATCATCAACACCTTCAACTTTTAGAGCCTGAAATGGTGTAAGACGGAACATCTGACTTGAAAAGTCAATTTTTTTTGAATTGCTTAACTGTAGTCTGGTAATTGAACTTGATCATGTACTTGTGAGGGGTTGTCCTGTATGTGTAGAAATTGGTGATGACCAGGAAATTCTTAACAGCCCAAACTGAACCTTCCTTAAAATCGTTAATGAATTTTGGAACCAATTGTTTTGGGGTGTGGGCATGTACCAATATTCCCTGCATATATAAATATACGAAGCAGAAAGAAGAAGTGAAAATATTATTCTTTAAGTTTACTGTGTTTAATACAGTTTTGTGAACTACAATTATATTAATTTTTTTTATTTAGCAAAACACTAATTCAATACATACATTATGTATGTTCTGTGCAGTATGTTTTGTGCAGTATTCGAAGAAGGCATCATAGTTGTTTGTTTGTAAGTAATAAAAAACCTTGCATTTTTTTCCTTCTTTTTGATACTCATGTAAATGAATTTCAATACTAATCACCTCTTTATCGTGAAATACAACCTCCTTGCTTCTAATTGCATTGCTTCCTCTCCTTTCCGGTACATTGTATGCACGAACAACACGAACCTTCATGGCACTGCTAACATTGAAGGGTGAAATATCACTTCAAAGAATAAACATGAGATGCATAATGTATAAGAGATAAACTTGAAAGGGATTTGTTATTCAACAATGTGTGGTTGAATGGTTCAAGCTGGGCATTATTTATACAGACAATTGTTGAGGAACCAATTAGTTGGATATTTAATTTTGTATTGATTTGTTTGCACCGATTTGTATTACATTGGTTATCAAAGGTTATCTTCAATTGAAAAGCTATTTGAAACTGTGAATTTATTATATTTTATTAAACAATTAGTATTAGTATATTATTATATCTCTATAACTGAACAATTAGTATATATCTAATAATATTATTATGTCTCTACATTTTCATTTCTTACGGTTTTTAATTCGACAAAAATTGTGTCTTTTTTATTTGGCGGGAAACTTTTTATTTTTTTTATTTACTAAAAGGTTCTACTTTATTATAGTAGAAGATTAAATTTTGTATCAACGTAACTCAAGTTATAATGCATACTTTATAACATATATTTATAATTAATTGTCCAAAAATTTGTGGTCAAGTGAGATTGACCATTTTAAGTTTGAGCCACAATTTTAAGGATTCATCAACATTTCAATCCTGAAGGTAGGTAGATGAGTTAAATTGTAGGATTACATAATTACCCACAACAAAGCGAAATTTATACCAACATACATATACAATTAAAATAATTTATAAAATAAATAATTGTCATTAAGATAGAGATGACAAATTTTACTGTGGACCATGGTCCAAAACGGTGTTGTTTGGGAAAAGAAACGACACCCGTTCTGTCCAACTAATTATATTTTCATGACATATTCAATTTCATTTTTATACATTGTAGTTTCATTTCAGCATAACTAAATTATCATTTTATTTCAACTACAATTTCATTTGACATTATAAACTCAATATGTGAGACTTTTTATTCAGTTTTATTTTATACATACTGTAATTTCATTACAGTACAACTAAAGTATCATTTTAATTCAACTACAGTTTCATTTGACAATATACACTCAATATATGAGATATGTTATTCAGTTTCATTTTAGATACACTATAGTTTTATTACAATACAACTAAAGTATTATTTTAATTCAACTACAGTTTCATTTGACCGTATACACTCAATATGTGAGACATGTTATTCAGTTTCAATTTTAGATACATTATAACTTCATTTTATTCCGAGCACACATCATAAATACGAGATTAGTTAAATATAACAGTCTTTGTTTCTTTACTTAAAGAAACAACGTCATTTTTGGACCATGGTCCACTGTATAACAATTGGATAGATATTCTACCAACATTGTAACTAGGGATGACAATTCCTATAAATCCGAATTCATTCCACATGGATTGATTTTTTTTTTTTTGTGAGAGCGGTTGATATGTCTTAAAAAAAGTAAACTTGTAGTGGGTTACGTTGTTTGCATCTTGTGGGGCTAAGGTGAGTTTCAAAAAGCTCCACCCATTGCGAGTCGGAATGGGTGAAAAAAAGTATAAGGGTGGACCAACCGACGGATCTAATAAGTCCTTCTCAACTCACTCTTAACTCATTGTCATTTATCCCTAATTGTAAGTTTTTAACTAGACACCACAAATAAATTAAATTGAACTGAGTCGATCCACTCATCCACTACAGTACCCGTCCACATTGGTCATAAGCTAGGACATTATCTTTTAATCCAAAGATTATAGTGGTCTAGGTGAGCCTAACTCGCATAAAAACTATGCATGTGCAGCCCAGTATAATTCATTAGCCAAGAAGGGTTGTTCCAACTCATTATTATAATTTTGTTTATTTTATTAGGTATTTTAGTTTATTGAGTTATTTTATTACAAGGTTGTTACTTATTGTTATAATTTGGTCTTCCATTAACCCAAGTCTATTAAGATAGTTGTAAAGTAATCGTAGGTAATTTATGCGCAAGAATAATAGGATATACAGAATAGCTAAGTAGAAAGAAAAGGAGAACTTTTTTTTTTTTTTGAATATAAGAAAAGGAGAACTTAAATGTAATAATTTTGAAAAACTACTTTTTTTTTTTTTTTTAAATCGAAATGTAGGGGAGGATACGCCAAGACCTCAAGAGAGATTCTTCACAAAAGCATGTTTTGCCTAGCTACAACCAAGCTTGTCATCTTTCAATAATTCACAAATCTCCCTTGGTGGGTTCTCAAAATCTCTTCAATTTTTCGGTTGAGTTTTTCCCATTTTACAAGAGTATTCGACACTTTGTTCTGCCAGCCAACCAATCCTCTCCATGTGACGTCTGAGTTTTCCCTGCTATGTTGGAGTCAAGCCAATGTACTGTTTGAAACTCTAGGTCTCACACCTTTGAATTACGCTCGAGCGGGCTAATCATCTTGTTCCAAATTCGCTTAATGCTTGGGCACTGTATGCTGTAGGAGATGCTCCACCGTCTCTGATTTATCAATGCAATATGGGCAGTTGTCCATCATCACTAGGCGTCTCCTTTGATATGATCTTTCTTTCTGTGTTACAAGTCAATCTCTCATGTCGAGCAAGCCACAAAAATGCGCTCATTTTGTTTGGCACTTTGCTTCCATATCTTCCGCATCAGTCATCCTACATGTCGAGACTGTCACAATTAGCAAGTTCATATCCGATCCTTTACCATTTCCTACTTATTTACATAAGCCTTGGTCAAGGCCGGATATACTTTATTGGCCTTAACAATTTCCCTCCAAGCATTCAATGCACTTGCTCTTGGACTTATGTTGCAGAATCCTTGCACCCCATTTGCATATTTTGCCATAGGTTTAATCTAAATTCTCCATCCCAGCTTCAATTTGTTAGGAAACTCAAGTTCATATCTTTAGTTCGCTAGATGCCAAATCCGCCTCTAATCTTATCCAAAAGTTATTTTTATTAATCCTTCAATATGTATATATACACAACAATACAACCTTGAGGGAGTTGAAGAAAGGGATAAAGAAAAGGTAGTACCCATCAGTATTATATTTATATTACAACACTTACTAGCTAGTTATTGTTTATTAGTTATTATTTGTTAACTTATTAACTATTTATTTATCAATTATAGACTTATATACATAATACATGGATGGGCACGACATTTTGAAATATATTTTAAAAAAATATTTTAGTGTTGTTATAATTAATCTAGTGTATAAAATAAAATTGAATAGTAAATTTACGCACACACATAATTAAATAAACTTATAGTAGAATTAAAATATACTCTAATGTTATTTCAAAAAAAAAAATATACTCTAATGTTGCTATAATGAATATATTGTATGTATATTGAATAGTCTAGCTCATATAGATATGTGTATTGTAAAATGATTGTGTTTTGAAATTAAAATGATACTTTAATATTGTTATAATAAATCTATTGTGTATAAAATGAAATTGGATAACAAATACATAAAATATAATTAAAATGACACTTCACAGTATTACTATAATAAAATTAGGGTCTATTTGAAAACTTGGAAAAATATATATATATATTTTTTAAAATGACTCATTTTTCTAAAAATATTTTAAATTTCTGATGTTTGACTAAAAGTTAAAGAAATTATATATATATATATATATATATTTATGTTTGGTTTTTTTTTGAAAATGAACATATTATTATTTGTTATAATAATAATAATAATATTTGGTGATGATGGTGGTTGTATTGGTGGCGGTGGTGTCATGGTGATAGTGATGTTGTGGCTGTCCTGTTGTGTGGTGCTGGTGATTGTGGTGGTGCTAATAATAATAATCCAAAAACTAACTTAAAAAAGAAAAGAGAGACGATAAATTAAAAAATAAAAAGTCTAAAAAAATCTTTCAACTAAAAAATAAAGATATTTTTTATCAAATTAAATAACTTTTTTGTTGATCAAAATAAATATTTTCTTTTGACTTTATTTTCTTTATAAGTACCCAAATACTAAAAAAAAATTCAAAAAATAACTTTCCTAGCCGATTTTCAAACCGACTTTAATACGTGAGAAAAATGAAATTAAAACATAGCTGACATACCATTTGGCCAGGCATCGGTAGATGTGATTTGGCCCAATGGCTTATTTGAGGCCCAAATGATATTGGCTTTTTCCAGAAAGAACACTGAAAATGATTGCGATAATCCAAAGCAGGCAAGTTTCGAGGCAGTTAGAAGCGTTTTTTCTGTCAAAACCGGAACTTATCGTTCCGTGTCTCCGAGATTAGAACTCCCATCTACCACCATTAACCCACCGCGGGACGGGGAGGCAGCACTGCTCCTCTGTACACCACCACCATAATAATCTCTCGATTTTTCCACAGCGTCATTTCGTCGAACAAGTAGCAGGGGTGGGGGAGAGAGAGCTCTGTAATCAAAACCCTAATTCTCAGAATGGGGGATATGGCTGATAAACTGGCGTATTTTAAAGCGATCACTGGGGTTGAAGACTCCGAGTTGTGCACGGAGATCCTGTCCGCCCATGGCTGGGATCTCGAACTAGCGATTTCCGCTTTCATCTCCGAGAACAATCGTTCCGAAGCGGCGACCAGCTCTGAACCACACATCGACAACTCAACTTCGTACAACGCGGGTACGAATCAAGACCACCGAGAAACGGGGGTGCTCGTTGCCGGCGGTGGTGGGCCCCCTGGTCTGGCTTGGAAACTCATTACACTGCCGTTCTCTATCATCTCTGGTAGTCTAGGTTTGGTTTCGGGAGCAATTGGGCTTGGAGTGTGGGCAGCAAGTGGCGTTCTTTCGTATTCTTTGGGCATGATCGGCCTCAATTCTGGACGCAACGGCCACGCTTCCGCCCCGTTGGTTTCTGTTTCAGCGTCGGCGCAGGAAGCCATGGCTTTTGTCGAGGGTTTCGACAGGGAGTTTGGAAGCACAAGGCCTAATTTCGTCTCGGAGGGTTTTATGGACGCTTTGCAGAGATCTAGGCATGCGTATAAGCTCTTGTTTGTTTACTTACATTCCCCTGACCATCCGGATACGCCTGTTTTCTGTGAGAGAACGCTGTGTAATGAGACCTTGACTGCGTTTGTCAATGAGAATTTCGTGGCCTGGGGTGGGAGCATCAGAGCAAGTGAGGGATTCAAGATGAGTAACAGCTTGAAGGCTTCAAGGTATCCATTCTGTGCTGTGGTGATGGCTGCAACCAACCAGAGGATCGCTCTGCTTCAGCAGGTATAAATAATCTTATGGCCCCTTACTGTTTCTAGAACTAGTACACTTCAATAATTTTCAGTAAACATTTCTTTTTTTTTTTACCTGGATGCTTCAGAGTTTGGAATTTAACATTTTGCTTTTCTGGTTAGTAATCAGCTTGTTAATCTAATTGATTATTAGTTATGTTGGCTTAATGGGGAGTGATAATCATATTTTCTGTATGGTTGCAAAATATATGTTGAATGCTGCTGAAATTTAAAGATTGGGGAAACTATTTTTCTGGTACAGGAACTACTTAGTATGTAATAGATTAATACCTTTCCTATTGTCTTGCATACTGTAGATATTGGGAACTTTTGGTTGCCTGTTTGGTTATTTTAACCTCTTGTTCTCTGCTATTGTGTTTGGGGTTAAGACACTATTTTAAATTCTCTCACT
>CM008335.1:28155995-28175630 GCA_002525835.2 Ipomoea batatas
GTTGCTAGTTTGACTATGAACTTAGAAAGTCACACCTTAATGGTTCGTGGTAATGCTGAGAACTTTAAAAGAAATCGATAAAGAGTTATCGATATTGAATTAATACATTAATAATTGATTAATGGATTAATTCAATATTGGGTAGTTTTGGGCTTTTAAAGGCTAGCACCTTTGGGCCCAAACCAGGCTATATATATATAGCCTTGCCCTATTTTTAAGTTGGAGTAGACATACAGAGATTAAGTCTGAAAAGAGTTTCACGTAGAAATCTCTGGGAGTTCTCGCGTGCCCGACCGGTGGACAGACTAGAGGCCGGACGATTGGACGGTTTTGATTCTGCCAAAGCACGCTTCAAGGGTAAACTTTTCTAACTCCCTCGTTTACATAGAATCATTGAAAAAGTGATTTGATGCTTCCGCTGCGTATGTATGTTTTTCTAACAGTGCGTGCGTGCATCGTGCATCGTGCGTGTGTGCATCGTGCGTGCATGTCTCGTGTATTTTGTGGTATCAGAGGAATAACTCATGGTACGACATAAGTTGGAACTACTGAGATCAATGTGAGCGCACCGGCTAATACCAATAGGGGCTGAAATATCAATGTAAATCTGGACCACCTAGATGACTGCCCGATCATGCTAAGAACAGAACAGAACAAAACAGAACAGAACAGAACAAAGAAGAATAGTATCTCTGCCCATACCGCTTCACGGTAGTTTGTTGTGGGTAACATGTGTATTTTATAATATCATGTCCTTGACAACTCATATTGAAAAATGGACATTTATGTTAATTTTCATTTAAAATGTTAAATAAATATTTTTAGCATAATCTACTATGCTTATAATATGTATACATGCTATTAGGATGCTCTTTTTTTTTTAATTATTATTATTATTATTATTATTATTATTATTATTATTATTATTATTATTATTATTATTACTATTATATTATCATTATCATTATCATTATCATTATATGAAAAATGGTTAATATAACTATCGTCATAATTTTGTATTGCTTGGGACTCACATAATGAAAATAGCCTATCATTGTCTGTCACGTTAGGAAATAAAAGTGAGAAAGTATAATTTGAGAGTTTATGTAGTAAAACTCTAATTAATACATATCCCGTTATCGGACGCAAAAAATGTTACTTTCATTGACTTTAAAAATGGTGAAATAGATAGAATAATAGTACAACAGCTATTTGAGCATTTAAATCACAATAGTGTAAGAATTGGACCATTTCACCAAGTACTAAATATGCCTTGATAAAGACTGAAATGACGCGTTTGTTACCTTCTAGCTTCTTCCATTTCCACTGACATCCTCAGCAGTTGGATTTTTGAAGAATTTTTGTAGGTGTGACTAAGAAATAGAAAATGGAAGAAGAAAAAAGAAAAGAAAACAAACAAAATCTGAAAAAAAAAAAAAACAAAAACAAAAAATCGGGTGGTGAGACTTGATCCCAGGTCACTGTTCTCCAGGTTCACCCATGTGACCAACTAAGTTGTCCATATAGGTGTTAATTTTATATTCTATCTTATAGTGGTGGTAACATATAAAGTATTTTGAATGATGCATGTATCCAACAACATGGTTAATGCATTCTCTGCTATTTAATTGTGAAATCATCCGATCCCTACAGCTATCCAATTGTCCACACCATAATAAAAATGAGAGGTTTCAATAATTTCGTTTATACTTCTTATTGGTATTGTTGCTATCAAGTAGAAGAATACAACTTTCATCGTGTAGTAATTTATATACATGTAGATGATTATGAAATAGATCAGAACTATATATATATAGAAGTGATGAACCAACTGATGATTGATGAATATATGCTGGAAATTAATTATTTTATTCAAGCGGAAGCAAATTACACACGTAATCCACATGGGCTTAACCCTTCAATTCTCCTGACTGTTGTGAGCATTGGGAGAAGAGTGTTATGGGTGTGTTTGGTTAACAGCGGATCCGCCAAATTTTGGTGGATTTGACCAACTTTAACGGTTTGACTCGGTCAGATCGCTAAAGAAGGCGTTTGGTTAACAGCGGTTTGGAGCAGTGGTTTGCTCCAAACCGCTGAAATCCCAAACGCTGGCGTTTTGGGGAAGAATTATTGAATTAATTCTTCCCCAAAACGCCCTCCATTTTATTAAAAAAAAAAAAAATTACTATGTTGTTTGGAAGCCGAGGCCGCTGCCTCAGGATTCTCTTCACTTCATTAATGAGGGGCGTTGAGCTCCCTTTTATAAGGGAGCTCAAGGCCCCTTTTTTTAAACACTTACGCACATCTTTTTACTGTTTTAGTTTTTTTTTTTTGGTTTAATAATAATAATAATAATAATAATAATAATAATAATATTATNTTACAACATTACTTCCTATCTAATCATTCAATTATATAATATTAGACCGTGCATCGCAGGGGTCAATATCCCCTATAATATATAGGGGGAAGGAAAGGGAAGGGATAATCTTCAATATAAGCTTTACCCGAACTCTTCTTTTCTGTGGACTGGGCATGCAACCTAGCACCGCTCAAGAGAAATTGTTTTTTTGTAAGAGTTCTCATTATACTTTTGGCTCATTTTTCTGGTTAATGTAAGCATTAACAATATAAGACTAACCTCCGGCCATAGTTGTTGCTTGTGAATATGTTGTAGATGCTGGTGGTTATTGTGTAGGCAGTAATAGATTCCTGCAATGTGTCTCCCACTTGCTCTCAGGTTTTTAGTTTAGATGGTGTACAGAAGCAGTAACCTGAGCAGTGGGGGACCTATAGCTTATATACCTATAGAACCATCAATATAGGTCATGTAACGGTTTCCGTTACATGGCTCCACATAATGGCTATTGAAAGCCATTACTTGCACCAATTTAATATTTTTCAATATTGAAAATGTTACATTCTCCCACTTGGTGCAAGTACAAATTCAAAGAAAACAAAAAAACATGAACAATAGAGATACGTCCTCTTAATGTGAGTAGTATCTACTATAATCACAATGTAACTTGTTCTCTAAGCATTTCATGTGGTAATCAAACTTAATGGATAAACCTTATGTTTATTCCAGGTCCAAATATATTTTCTCAACAAAATGTGTGCACGATACAATAACGAGAAAATATCTGAATGCTTTAAGAATTTCATATAACAATAACTGTATGTATACAAACTTTACAAAGTGGGCGCAAGTCCCATTTTCTCAACAAAATTCCTAAACTTGAATGGTGGCATGCCTTTAGTTAGGAGATCAGCAATCATCAACTCAGTGCTTATGTGCTCAATGACCACTTTCTTATCTTTAACACGTTCCCTTATGGCTAAGTACTTGGTGTCGATATGCTTGCTTCGACTCCCACTTTTATTGTTCTTAGCCAGGAAAACTGCAGCTGAGTTGTCACAATAAACCTTTAACGGCTTAGAAATAGAATCCATAATTCTAAGCCCTGAAATGAAATTCTTAAGCCATACACCTTGAGATGTAGCCTCAAAACAAAAAACGAACTCGGCTTCCATGGTTGAAGTGGTGACAAGAGTTTGTTTAACACTTCTCCATGAAATAGCTCCACCGGCCATAATGAAAATGTTTCCCGAAGTTGATTTCTGAGAATCAACGCAACCGGCAAAGTCCGAGTCAGAGTACCCAACAATTTCCAAAGTGTTCATCTTCCTGAACACAAGCTTATAATCCTTGGTACCTTTGAGATACCTCAAAACCTTCTTTGCAGCTCTCCAGTGGTCTAAACCCGGATCACTTTGATATCGTCCCAGCATTCCAACAGCAAAGGCGATGTCCGGCCTAGTACAGACTTGAACATACCCGAGACANCCAACCTTTACCAAACCAATTCAAAAGCTTGATGATGATATGATGAGTGAGCTGAGACAAAGGAAGTGTAGCAGCAGATAGGGATCAAATTCAACAAACCCATGGCTGCTTAATTGAACCTTGTACTTGTGAAAAACCAATCATTCTACCTTTAAATGAATCAGGCTGAGCTAATAGTTGCACGTGGACCATAGTCTTTTTTTCAGGGCTCTGATACCAAATTGAATTATATGCTCTATCCAACTAAAAGCCTAAGCTGATAGTTGAACTGCACATTTATGTTTATATTATATTTATGCTCTCAGATTTGCCCCAAATCCGCCGGAAACCAAGGCCAAGGCCGACTCAGAATGTATTTTTCATGGGCGGAAAATGACTTCTGCCCATTTTGAGCGGAAGTCATTTTCCGCCAATTTGAGCCTATTTTCCCCAGTCAACGGAAATCATTTTCCGTTGACTGGGTTTTCCAAGTGAAGCCAAACATGAGAAACCCGGAAAATGATTTCCAGAAATCATTTTCCGGGTTTCCAAACACAACCTAAGTTACAATTAATTTTTTTTTAAAAAAATAACATTACATGCCTTCAACTTCCTATGCTCGTATAGGGAGGGATGTGGTTAAATAATTAATGTTGACCTACTTATCTGATTTTAAGAAGGATGACAATGTTTTCACTCGAACCCCTATATCTATAGGGTCCTTTTTAGGTGCGGTGAACCACACTTTTCATACGAACTTGCGAACGGAAGAAATGTACGATAAATACTACATGAATGCACAACGACGTGATTACTCCAACTCCGCGACATATACTACGTACACAAATGCACAACATTTACTACATGAATGTACCGAAATTACTACACAAATACACCGTGTTACTGTGTATTTATGTAAAACTTACGGTACATTCATTCAGAAGTTCACAGGTTCGCATGAGAAGGTTGGTTCTCATTTTAACGCAACCTGTTTAACATATCCAAATTTACTGTACTCTCTACATTGCTTAAGCAGATAAGGGGATTGTGTTTGATAAATGGAGTTTGACCTATTAAAATGGGCTAAGCATAATAAGAGTGAAGAAGAAACATGACAATATATTTATATATATTAAAGAATGTTAGGCGCGTTTTCTCCTTCATTAAAGTTTTTGGTACATAAAGTATGTCGCTGACAATAATTTTGTTTCTTTGTTTTCCTGCTAATTAATGCCAAAGGGAATAAATGAAGGGAAACCAAAAAAGAAAAAGGAAAAAAAAAAAAAAGGAGGAGAGAATTGCTATTCCTAGAAAACTGGCCAAAAGGTAGTGAACTTTTATTATTTGAGATACACATACACAATATATATGATAAAATAAGATGGAATGATGATCAAATTTTGATAGCAGCATGGCCTGTCACGCCACTGCTCTCCACTATCTTCCCAAAAGGTTGAATCTTCAACCCTAAAGACCTAATAGAGTATATGAGATGATGTATGAAAATCGTGTGCACAAAGAGCCCCCTCATTACTTTAACATTTTTTTTAAAACATTTTTTCGATTATAAGGTCATACATAATCAAACATCAATATTGGTAAGCATTCTAATTTCACTATACTACCAAACATGCTTTACCAAAACTCACTCCAATTACTAAGGGTGTGTTTGGTTCAAACAGTGGAATTGGAATGATAAAAGAGAATAAAATACTTGGTAATGGTAATCAGTTTAAGTAGAACTAGTTACTTTGTTGGGTAGTAAATAGGAATTCGAATCAAAATAAATAAATAAATAAATATACACACACGCATACATATGTGTATTAGTGTATATATATTAAAATTTTATATTTAATGCATGGACAATGACTTTTTATTATTTATTTATTTTTTTCACCCTTATTTTTTATTTCATTGTTCAAAAGTAGAGGAGTAAAAGAGTAATGATTTTTGTAATTACTACAGGATTTGAATCAGATTGTAGGATAGTAAAAGTAAGCAAACAAACATGATTATGGGTATTTTCACAAAAAAAAAAATGATAATGGGTATCACAACCCATAATATGGTGCAAAAGTCTTCAACCAAATTGAACACACTCTAAGTATTTGATTCTCATTCCAATTCAGATTCTCATGTTTGATTGTTTGAATCAAACACATCCTAGTAGATTAGGGCAAGGGTATAACCCCAATTGTGAGTGGCGACATCCTATATACCAATTATATTTGTTGTCAATATCGATACTGATTTTGTCATTGATCCAAACAGGTTGATTGTAGAAAATGAAATGAATTGTAAATTTATATTCATTCTAATATATTTAAAGAATGCACAATAAGTATTTTAAATACAAGATTAATGAATGCTGCAACGGTAGCCATTTTTTAAATTTCTTCTTTTTCTGAATTTGAAAGATTGATTTCAACAATGTCGTAGTCTCAGCATCTTTTCAATGCATCAAGTGTGTCACAATGTTCTATTGCATGCCCTACATTGACATTTTTTATAATGAGTTTTAAATTAATTTATTGAGTTATTTGAATGTCTTATTTCTTAACAAGTCATCCCTGAGTAGTTAATATGATTGACTTCAAACTATTTTTTTAAAATTTTTTTTCCTTGTTATTAACATAATACTTGGTAAATAAATATATAACATTATTTTTTTAGTATGACTTTGATATTTAATTACAAGATAGTGTAAAAAGAAAACAATGAACAATGTAATGAATATAATTAATTAATAAATTTGAAGGTAAAGAATCTTTGTATTGTAGAAAATATAGACAATATAACTAATGAAATTATATCTCTTTTTAAATTTTTGATAATGATTTTTTTTTGAATAAAGGCATTGTAGACGTCGAATTATAAATTAAAGAAATGCATATGTATATTTTTTTGTTGTTGTAACTACTAATTTATTTAATTTAATAAGAGTAACAGAGTGGTACTTACTTTTGAATAATATACTTTAACATATTCGTAGTATATGTTCAATAATTATGCCAACTTTGATTGAGATGAGGTTCGAACCTAAGACCTTATAGAAATTAATGGGAAAGTTAAAAGTTAACGAAATATTAACAGAAAATAGAATATCTACCGGAAAATTTAACGGATAATCATAAAACTAAGGATAAATTAGGAAATTTAAAGGAAAACTATAAATCTAAACCATCCGAACCATCCATTTGATTTAATATTTTGACCGCCATTTTTTCTACCGCTAACTTTCTTTGGCTCTTATTAGTAGATAGTAGATAGTATAGTAGATAAGTGCAAAGGAAAAAAAATCAAACCAAATTATCATGGTAATGCGACACCAATGTCACATTAATATTACGGATTATCTTATCATCATAACTTGAAGTAATATTATATAGCATAGTGATGCTCACCTTACATTAAGTATATTTTTTATAAGTAAAAAGTCACACAATACCATAAGTATGTTCACAGAAAATACAACAAAGGGTTTCTTAGTGCAGTAAAAGTCTCTTCTCTTGTGTGGCACAGGACACTGGGTAGCCCAGACGAATGAGGATATCATTTCATGAATGAAATATTCAAGTAGTGTATGTGGTCTAACTCTTTTTGAAAGATTATCAACCCATAGACGAATCATAGCTATTTTCTATCATTTTATTATATATTTTTAGGCTAGATCAAATTTAGATTTACATTTCATTACACTTTTAAAACTTGTAATAAAAGATTCCACACTTGAATTTCCAGATTTATCAAAATAAACCTACTACACCAAAAAGCTAAGGTTGCTAGTTAGTGGGCAATAAATAAGAACGGTGAAAATTTCTTAATTCTTCTTTGATAAATTATTATTATTTTGGAAAAAATGTGAAAAAGGCCACTAAACTTATCGCTTTTGTGCAATTTGGCCATTGAACTTAAAAAGTGTGCAATTCAACCATCAAACAAGCAAAATTTGTGTAATTGGACCATTTTTACAAAAATTGTCTAGTAAAATCCAATTATATTACTAACATATATGTATTAAGAGTGACATTTTCTTCTACCATACTAGTTGGGAGTCAATATTGAAATGTTTTAAACTCAAATTGAACATGGCTGAATTGCACACTTTTAATGGCTGAATTGCACACTTTTTAAGTTCAATTGCCCAATTGCACAAAAGCGATAAGTTCAGTGACCTATTTGACACTTTTTCCTATTATTTTTAATATATTATCACATACGTAATGTGAAAAAAACATTTTTCGAGGCCTTAGACCTTAGTTCCTCCATAAAAACCAATCCAAGTTAGCAACTCATGATGACAGAATGGTACACTGCCAAGAGTCTTCAAGTGTCGCCGGCAAGCTTGTACGTACTATCCACAAACCTATATGTATATAGTAGCAAAATAGATTATAGATAAGCTGTTGTGAAGAATTTCTTGCAATAATGCATCTTCATCCACCCGTCGTCAGCACACGCAATCACGCATGCAGAAACATAGTTATATGGAGGAGGTTGTCATTGCAAAATGGTGCGCTAAGGTTGACATTAATACACTCTCAAATAATATATATATATATATATATATTATCCATAATATTATTACAATCATCAGGACGGAGGCAGGATTTCTTGTAAAAGGGGCGAAGAAGCAAAGGTAAACTTCTAAATTCAAAAATGTCCAAATACGAATAAATTGTTAAAATACAAAATACATTATAAATTACAATACAAAGTTTATGATGAACTACGAGATAATACTTCTCTACGCTCTCTCATATTTTGAAATCGGTGTAGAATTGCTTCATTATTAAAAACATCTTTTTCAACATACGGCACTAAGCAATCGTGTAATAAATCATCACCCATCTGGTTACGTAAAGATTTCTTTTGAAATTTTTTCTCATAACTGAACCAATAAAACAAAATTAAGAAAATTATGACAATTGACAACACCAATCAAATCTAGGCATACTCACTGTCACGTACTGGTTCACTGCCTCAGTGCTCACAATCCTCACAATTTCACAAAATCACATTTTGAATTCTAAGTTTCTAACATTCACATAATCACATTCACAAGAATTAAGATTGGAAAAATTAAAACTTTAAAAGCTAAATTCTCTTGGCCCATATGGCCATACGGCAAACTGCACAGCCAGGCAACAACTCACATTTGACATTCATAATTCATATAATAAGTGATAAATCATTAAATCATAAATAATAAATTCATAATTCAAAAACAAATTCAAGTATTCAACAAACTAACCAAGCACATACAAAAACATTAAAATAAATTTAGAGAAATTAGGGAAATTTTAAAAATTAGGGCAAAGTTAAATTAGAGATATTAGGCAAAAATATGAACCTGTGAGAGGAGACAAGAGGCGTTGAGCACTTGAGCGCCTGAGAGGTGTTTCCGGCGTTCCAGTAGGCCGGACATTGGTAGGCAAGGATGGCCGAAGTGCTGGACGGAACTAGGGAGACAGTGAGGACGCCGGACGCGAGTCGCAAGAGCCAGAGAGAAGCGATCGATCTAATTCTAAAATGTCAAATAAAAAAAATTTATATTTATAATACAGCCCAAAACGACGTCGTTGAGGCTGTATTTTTTAGGCAGTCTGCCCCAGGACAGCTCCGTCCCTGTCAATCATGTATGGTATGGTATTATAGGTACAATTGACACCTTGAATTTTTTTATATATCACACCATTTGGTTTTAAGAAGGATATGTCAACCAGATAACCAAAGAATTTCGTGGTTAAGTATGTTTAACTTATTAATTACATGATGGTGACCAACTAGGAAGTATTTCTACCCCGTGTTTAGATCCATTTTGCTTGACAAATGTCTTATTCTAGTGTGCATTCAATTTTGGACAAGTTTAATTTAGACTTGAAGTAAACTTTAGAGCACCAAAGGAATAATGACATCGAAGTAGAGGAGTTTCCAGAGTTGAGCACCCTATTGAATGGTCATTTGTTGCCTTGTTGGGGTGTTTTGTAGGTGCTTGGATCGAATATATACTTGCAAAACATACTAGAGCGGCAAACGGGGATATCGTTCCATGTTATAGGAATTCTGCCTCTAGAGTTGATTAATTGGTCATTCAATGTATAACTATGCGTGGAATAGAGTTTATTACTGAAATGGTCTCTCGACTATTGCGAAATTACCAATTTGATCCTCGACAATTTTTTCTGCCCAATTAAGTCCCTCGACTTTGAAAATTTTAACCTATTTGGTCCTCCGTTTATTTTTCTGTTAAAATCAGGACCAAATTGGTAATTTTGCTATAGTCAAGGGACCAAATTGGTAGTTTTGCTATAGTCAAGGGACCATTTCAGTGAAAAATTAATTACCAATTTGGTCCCTTGATTATAGCAAAATTACCAATGTGGTCATTTGACTATAGCAAAATGATCATTTTGGTCCCGATTTTAACGGCAAAATAAATGGAGGACCAAATTAGTTAAAATTTTCAAAGTCGAGGGACTTAATTGGGCACGAAAAATTATCAAGGACCAAATTGGTAATTTTACAATAGTCGAGGGACCATTTCGGTAATAAATGAAATATATATATTTTTTTTGAATGCTACTAACTTTATTTTGGTCCACTGAGGCTCGAACCCACCACCTCCCGTATACAGGGAAGGGTTTGATGCCACTGGACCACAAGGCCCTTGGCTCTGTGGAATATTTAAGTGTGGTTTAGCTCTTTTTGAAGATGATTGCCCCATAGACGAACGCTTGCTATTTTCTATCATTTTATTACACATTTTTGGGCTAGAACAAATTTAGATTTACATTTCATTACACTTTTGAAACGTATAAACAATGAGTTAACACCTAGATTTCAAGATTCACGTACCTTCCATTTCAATAGATAAGTTCTATTCCCTTCTTTATATCTTATATTATGATGTTAATGTTCTATACTTGTTTTCTTGTTTTGTTTATACTTATGATGTGTGCGGAGTTAGATTAGGGTTTTGGTTAGGATTGTATGATTATTTTATACATATTAGTTAAAGGGGGTTAAATACTTAATTAAATATGGTTTATTTGTGATTATGAATGCATCGTGCTATTTGCTTGTTGATGTATATTTGTATTTCATTCATTAGCATATTCTTGAATTTTTTTTGGCAAGAATGAGAGTTTGATAAAAAATTTAAGTCACTCATTACGCGTGAAAGTAAGAGAAATAAAAAGTTTTTGAAGTTTTCTATGCTTAAAGAACATGATATTAATATGTCATAAGAATGAGATGATATTTTGTTCAAATTCTTGTTTAGACTTTGATCACGATGAGAACTATTGTATTATGTTCAGAGTTCGTAGATCATAACTGTACAGATTACACATGTATATATACTAAAGGAATCACAGATATACTGGGACAGAGACTTATACTATGACTCAACTATATAGAGTCCTAATACTCCCCCCCAAGCGGAAGGTATAGGAATAACCTATAGCTTGTCTCTCAAAAAAGTAAACCTGGGTCCGGCAAGAGGTTTCGTAAAGATATCAGCAAGCTGGTCCTTCGTAGAGATAAAATTCACCTGAATGTCACCTTTAGCAACCCTGTCCCTCACAAAATGGTAGTCTATCTCAACATGCTTTGTGCGAGCATGAAACACTGGATTGGCACACATGTAGGTAGCACCAAGATTGTCACACTATAGCTTGGGAACTTGAATGGTGGGGGCACCTATTTCACACAGCAACGAGACAATCTAAAGCACCTCAGCACACACATCAGCTAGAGCCTTGTATTCGGCTTCAGTGGAAGACCTAGCAACTGTTCTCTGCTTCTTGCACACCCAGGACACCAGATTGGTGCCAAGGAACACAACATAGCCACTAGTGGACTTTCTGTCTTCAGGACAGCTAGCCCAGTCAGAGTCAGAAAATGCATGCAGCTCAGTGGAGACAGATTGCCGCAGCCGCAAACCCATCGATAAAGTGCCCTTGACGTATCGTAACACTCGTTTTAGTTGCTCCCAGTGCGTGGTAGTTGGAGCATGCATGTGCTGACAGAGAAGATTAACTGCAAACGACAAGCCTCGTGACAGTCAAATACTGCAAAGCACCAGCCAAACTCCTGTACCTAGTGGGATCATCATACAAGTTGGAACTAACAGATGAGGAACTCGAAAGAGACAGAGGAGTGGCAAGTGGTTTACAGTCAGTCATACCAGCACGATTGAGAATGTCATTCATGTACCTAAGCTGTGAAAGCAGGAGACCATCATCACATCTGATAGTCTCAATCCCAAGAAAAAAACCAGGTACACCAAGATCACGAATTTTGAAAGTATTAGACAATTTGCAGAGCAGAGTGTCCAACAAAGCCTGATTATTACCCATAACAAGGATATCATCAACATAAACCAGTAGGTATACTATAGTAGAGGCACGAGAAAAATAGAACAACGAGACATCAGTCTTAGAAGCCTGAAAGCCAACAGACAACAGAAAAGCATGTAAACGATTAAACCAAGCCCTGGGAGCCTGCTTTAAACCATACAAGGACCGCTTAAGCAAACACACATGATAAGGAAACTGCGGGTCAACATAGCCAGGAGGTTGACGCATGCAAACAGTCTCACTCAAGTTACCATTCAAGAACGCATTATGAACATCCAGTTGCCTGACCAACCAGCCAGAGGAGAGAGCAAGGGAATGAAGCAGCCTGACTATAGTAGGCTTAACCACTGGACTGAATGTCTCAAAGAAGTCCTGACCAGGAACTTGATTGAACCCCTTTGCCACCAGTCTGGCCTTGTGCCTTTCAATCGAACCATCAGCCTTCCTTTTGGTGCGAAAAACCCACTTACAGCCAATAACATTCATAGCAGACTCAGAGGGAACCAGACACCAGGTCTGATTGTGCAAGAGAGCATTGAACTCCTGATCCATCGCCTCCTGCCACTCAGGAACTTTGACAGCCTGCGAATAACAAGTAGGGTCAGGAGTAGAGACCTGTGCTGTCAAACCTGCAATCAGAGCAACAGACCGACTCCTAGTGGCCATGGAGTGAGTGCGCTCGGTAGGGCGGGCAGTTCTGCCACGTGAACGACCACGCTGCCGCGGCTGTGCTACCGGGTTTTAAACCCATCTCCCTTGATGTTTAAAGGATGGCCTTTCGATTCAGGCCTTTTGTGAGAGGATCTGCTATATTCCTTTCAGATCTCACAAACTCCATTGTGATCACCCCGTTCATCATTAACTGCCATACAGACTCATGCCTGACTCTTATGTGTCTTCTTTTCCCATTATAGACACTATTTTGGCAACACAGATCACGGTCTGTGAGTCACAATGTATAGGTACAACAGGAGTTGGACTCCCCCACAATGACACGTCTGCCAGTAAATTTCTCAGCCACTCAGCCTCTTGGCTTGCTAGATCTAACGCTATGAACTCTGCTTCCATAGTTGATCTAGAAATACATGATTGTTTAGTTGATTTCCACGATACAACGGCACCACACATGGTGAACACATATCCGCTGGTTGAGTTTATATCAACATTGTCATTCACCCAACTCGCATCACAGAACCCTTCCATCACAGCTGGGTACCCTGTATAGTTAAGTCCCCAATCTACCGTGCCTCTGAGGTACCGAAGTACTTGTCTCAGTGCATCCCAATGTGGAGCACTTGGGTTGTGTGTGTAACGACTGAGCTTGTTCACTGCAAATGCAATATCAAGTCTAGTATAGTTCATTAGGAACATTAGACTCCCAATTATTTTTGCATATTTTTCTTGAGACACACTAGCGTCAGCATTCTTTGACAACTTGATACTCGGATCATAAGGGGTTTTAGCCGGGGTTACATCATAACTCTCAAACTTCTTCAGAAGTTTTTTTTTTTTTTTTTTGTATAATGACTTTGGGACAAAAGGTAGCCCGTTTTGGTTTTTGTAACCTTTATTCTGAGTATCACGTCGGCTTCACCCAGATCCTTTATATCAAAATTTTCACAAAGTGTTCTCTTAGCCTCATTTATTGTTTCAATAACTGAACTGAAAATTAGCATATCATCTACATAGAGGCATATAATCACAACTTTGGATTTTATCTCTTTAGTATATAAGCAGGCATCTGACCGGTTAGCGGAGTAACCCAGGTCTATCAAAGTTTTATGAAATTTTTCATACCACTGCTTGGGGGCTTGTTTTAAGCCGTAAAGAGATTTCTTGAGTCTACATACCTTTTCTTCCTGGCCGGGCTCTATGCATCCAGGAGGTTGTTCCATGTAGATTTCTTCTTCTAAATCACCATTTAGAAAAGCTTTTTTCACGTCCATTTGATGGACTATCAACCTGTGTAAAGAGGCTAGAGCAAAGATAACGCGTATGGTTGTAATTTTTGTTACTGGTGAATAGGTATAAAAATAATCTTCACCAAACTTCTGAGTGTAGCCTTTTGCTACCAGCCTTGCTTTGAACCTTTCAATGGACCCGTCTGGCCTCAACTTTCTTTTGAAGATCAATTTACAGCCAATTG
This sequence comes from Ipomoea batatas, assembly GCA_002525835.2. Lineage (NCBI taxonomy): Eukaryota > Viridiplantae > Streptophyta > Magnoliopsida > Solanales > Convolvulaceae > Ipomoea > Ipomoea batatas. The sequence continues at coordinate 28,170,334 of CM008335.1, forward strand.
GATTACACCCTTTGGGTAGATTGACCAATTCCCAAGTGAGGTTCGACTGTATAGAGTCTAACTCACTCTTGACTTCTTCTTTCCATAATGTGGAGTCGACCGAGCGCATGACTTCTTCAAAGGTCTTTGGTTTTTCTTCTAACACTAGTTGACAAATGAGCTGATCACATAGCTCATTTAGGTCTTTCAACTCTGTTACAAACGTTATGAAGTCGGAGCTAAAGCTTTTCTCAATTCTTTACCTTTTGCTTCTTCGAGGCTCATCAGTATAATCTGTACTTCTAGGGAACACAATATTTTCATTGCTTTGAATTCTGTCAACAGATAAATCAAGAGAATTCTTTAAAGGAAATAAGTGTTTGAAGAATATAGAATCTCTGGACTCACACATAGAGCGATTTTCCAAACACATAAGCCTGTAAGTAGCACTGTTCTCAGCATACCCAACAAAGATGGCATCTATTATTTTAGGTCCCAGATTGGGCCTTTTGAAGGATGGAAGTCCAACCTTTGCTAAACAACCCATACTTTAAAGTATTTGAGGTTTGGAGCATACCCTCTACATAACTCATAGGAGTTTTTTTTCAAATCCCATATGAGGTATTCTGTTCAAAATGTGGTTAGTTGTCAAAACAGCTTCTCCCCACAAGGAGTCTGAAGCACCTGAGCTGATAAGCATGACATTAATCATTTCTTTGAGAGTTATATTCTTTCTTTTAGCTATGCCATTTTGTTGGGGAGTATAAGGGGCAGTGACTTCATGAATTATGCCAGAGGATTCACACAACTTTTTCAGGGTATTTGCTTTATATTCTCTTCCCCTGTCGGATCGAAGCCTTTTAATCTTTTTATCCAATTGGTTTTCTACTTCTGTTTTGAAAACCATAAATTTTTGTTCGGCTTCATCCTCTGATCTTAATAGATAAATCTTTGTAAAACGAGAGAAATCATCAATAAACGTAATATAATAAGAGTTAATACCCAAAATTGTCCTCGACTATAGTGGTTTTTCTCAATTTTGTCCTAAACGACTTTGGCCTCATAAAGTAGTCCCAGACTTTTGTGTTATCGCTCAAAATTGTCCTCCGTTAGTTAAGGTGTCAAATAGGTGTTAAGTACAGGGATAATATAGTCATTTCATATTTAGTTCTTCTCCTTCCTCTACTCAACCGATCTTCAGCCGTCACAGCAACGACAACCCCCATTTTCCTTCACCGTCTTGTTGAAACAGAAAATAGATATTATTTTAGAATAACTATAAACTAACTACGCATTCAACAAAAATTATTGCCACTACTACATGAAATGACTATATTTCCCCTGTACTTAACACACATTTGACACCTTAACTAACGGAGGACAATTTTGAGCGATAACACAAAAGTCTAGGACTACTTTATGAGGTCAAAGTCGTTTAGGACAAAATTGAGAAAAACCACTATAGTCGAAGAAAATTTTGGGTATTAACTCAATATAATAATAATGTTTTCCACCTTTGCTTTCCGTATTTTTAAAATCAGCTAAGTCAGGATGAATCAATTCTAACACACTTGTTGTATGATGATTTACATAGGATAAAGATTTTCTAGCAAATTTTGCTTCGGCATATGTTTCACATTGAGTAAAAGAATCGCAAGACAAGTTTGGTAACAAGTTCATGCTTTTTAGTCTATTTAAACACTTTGTACCAACATGCCCTAATCTATCATGCCAAATATTAACTGGGATAGTGATATAAGCAGAAGGAGAACCATTATTATTATTGCCTATAATAGGCCAATTTGGAAGAAAATCATAAATGGAGGTCGCATCACGACCCTCAAACATATTAGGCCTAATTACATAAACATCTAGCACAAAAAGTCCTCCACGTAAGTATCCCTTCCCAAGAAATTTCCCATAGCGAGTCATGACCGGACGGTCGGACTCAAAAACCATTTATCCCGACACTGTTCAACAAGGCCCTGAAAATCAAATTTCTACGAAGGGAAGGGACATACAACACATTTTTCAACATTAACTACTTCTCAGAATATAACATTAGTTCTACAGTGCCTCTACCACTTACCTGGGAGACGTTGGAGTTTCCCATGAACACTTGTTCTCCTTCAGTGATAGGTTCAAACTCCTTGAACATATCTTTGTTATTGCAGAAGTGGCGAGATGCTCTAGTGTCCACGACCCACTCTTCTAGATCTCCAACGATATTAGCTTCAGTTATCACGGCTGCTACCACTTCCGTGTTATCCGTGTCTTCAATCAAATGAGCTTGATTTTTGGTCTCCCCCGTTGTCAGACTTTTTTGTGTTCTGATTTACGCCTTTGCAAAAGTAACATTGTGTAGCGCGATGGCATTGCTTCCCAAAAACGAAACATCCAGGACCTGTTCCTTTCTTCTGAATTTTGCCATTCTTGACTTTATTATTGTTGTTTTGTTTGAAGCATCGTTTGTGGTTCTTAGTATGATCATTAGGTCCTGGTCTGTCAAAACCAACACTTGACTCAACAATATTAGCTTTTACATTATTAGAAAGGGTAGCTGACCTGAGTACAAGGCGGTCTTCTTCTTCTATGTTTAGGCTGTTGATTAGCTGTTGTAGAGTGTAGTCGCCCCTTTCATGCTTCATTTTGTTCTTGAAATCAAGCTAGGAGTTGGGTAATTCTTCAATAAGGGCACCAGACAGAAAAACATCATTTACCTCAACTCTTTCAGCGGTCATGTCTGCAACCAAGTTTTCAAATTCGTGCACTTGTTCAACGATGGATTTCGAGTCGTTCATTCTGAAGTTCATCCAATGGCCCACTGCATACTTTCTCCTACCAGCATCGTCAGTACCATACTTCTAGCGTAATAAGTCCCAAATGACTTTGGCAGACTTATAGCCAGAAAACATGTCGAACAGAGAATTTGCCATTCGTTGCAAGATGATTGCTCGAGTAGTCTTGTTGTCCTTTTCAAATCTAACACTAACCTGTGATAATGTAGCTGGAGGCGTTGGTGCAGGTGCCTTAGGATTACATAGCCAACATCTTGCGAATTTTTGTTCAGGAGTGGCGTAAACAGCCGTGTCTTGCGAATCGTCCTTCTCAGTTTGCTTCTGAGTTTTTGTAGACGTGGAGTGCGTAGCCGGGCTGAATGATGAGTGATCAGTATGGATTACATAGCCAACATCTTTGTCTTCCAAGAGCATGATTATTTTTGTTGACCACCTTCGGTAATTGAGTCCACCGGTGAGAGGTTCGACGATGGAGACATCAGAGTTTGTTTTTGCTGGCATCGCCATAGGATGATAAATAGATAAATGTTTTTAATTGTTGTACCCTTGAAAGTGTATGAATGAAAGAAGATCGATTGGAGTCTTCTTCGTGTAAGTTTGATATAGGCTGGTTTTAGGAATATGTGAATATGAAAGAGTAGTAACAATTCTGTGTCGTGTTTTGAAAACACTACCTTAAAGGCATTTAGACTAGGGCTATCGTATGCTTTCGACAGACACACACAGAATCAACAAGCCACCAAACCTGTTAATGTATATTATAAGCTTAGAATGTTGGGACGTAGCTCTGTAGAGAGTAGAGAGGATAATTTTCAAGTGTGTTTTGATTAGCAATGGATTAAACCATTATATACTATTTAGGTATAACAACATTAATCCTTACCAGCCACAAAAGAGGAGAGAACCATGCATTAAAGGACACATGTAAGACAAGAATATGGCTATCCACAAAATTAGGACAAAGGGCCTTTTACCTTGAATGTTTCCCAACAGTAACTTGGCTACAAAATTAGGTCTTTGAGATCAATGTCGCCTTCTCAAAAGCATCAGGGCCGAATAACTTGGAGGGTAATGGAGTCTGGAATTGGGTTAGTTGGTCCAAGCCACCCTAGCACTGGCTCAAGATCAACGTTGATGGAAGTACAAACCCCTACAACAATAGGGCATGCTGTGGAGGCCTAGCTAGATATGCCAGGGGTGACTAGATAAAAGGTTTCACCTGCTGCATTGGGAGCAGAAGCATGGGCGCTTCTTAGAGGTATTCAACTTGCAAAATCATTAGAGAGCAAGAAGGCACTATTTGAAAGTGATTCTAGCAGTATAGTTGAGGCTATGAATCGAGGTGCACTAGTAAGCAGCATTACAAACAACATCCTGCAGGCTTGCAAGAGAGAACTCGAGAATGTGGGTAAATGGCAGATTATCCTAGTAACCAGGGAGCAAAACCAAGCAGCCGACTTCTTGGCTATATTCCAGCTGGGATGTGATGAAATCCTGGAAGTCAATGAGGAAAAAATATTTTGCCTTTTGGGTAAATTGCTGGCAAGTTTCCTGGTATGAGAGCCATTATTCAAATGGTTGGTAGTTGGAAAGTTAGATACAGAGCGAACTATGCCTATAATGACCGTGTTATTTTTTGGATCTACAAAGAGGATGACATAGATGCGGTGGCTTCTGGTGGACCGTACCTCTTACTTGGTAAAAGACTTTTCTTGGATTACTTGCCTGCTAACTTTGCTCTTCGTTTTGAAGATTACTGCATTTTGCCAGTGTAGGTAAGGCTACCTGACTTGCCACAGAAATGTTGGCACCCTAAAGCTCTTAGTCGAATTGCAACAAAACTGGGGAAACCAACCTTTATGGATAGATTCACTAAAGAGCGAGAAAAAGTCAGTTTTGCGAGAATCCTTGTTAAGAATAATTATGAATTTTTCTTTTCGGAATAATGTTTATTACATTTATTTCAATAATAAATGCGATGACACTAGAATATCGTTAAATGGTATTTATTGTTTGAATATGATTGATGATTAATAAATGAGCATTCGATACATGTTGATGTATGTATGGTCCATTTAATGGATCTTAGATCCTGAATGGGGTTCCATCTAAGTCTGTTCGTAAGACACCATATGAGATATGAGAAACCTCGTCTTAAGTATGTTAAGATTTGGGTTACACGTCTTATATCAAAAGCCTAAAACAGACAAGTTGGAAACAAGATCTGAAAAGGTAGAAAGATATAACTTGACAAAGAGCTTGTTAATAAATCTTCCTAGCCTAATCAGATTTAAGAATCTGTGCAATATGAACCAAAAGTTATGCCTCCTCTTTAGATAAATGTTAGACATAATCAGGCATTAGACATATTATAGTTGTCTTCATGACGTAGAGAGTGTCTTTGCAATTGGAGATAATGTGTCTAGTGACGATCCTATCATTTACAAAGAGGCAATATCAGATATCAATTTTAGAATGTGGAACATCTGTTTTGACAAGATAGTCAAATTGTTTGACTAT
>CM008335.1:28209764-28224080 GCA_002525835.2 Ipomoea batatas
GGGTGGGGAGTCGGGTTTTCCATCGGGTACGGGTACAATTGACATCCCTATTCCTCACGAGAAACACAATCATGATTATCGAATGAATCAGCACTCCCACACTTATTAATAGAATCATTATTAACAAAGCCTATGGAATCATCCTCCCGGAAATAAAACAAGTAGTATCACAATCATATAGATCGTTTCTTCGTTTTTCTCATTCTTTTGGCGGCGGCGGCGACGGATCTATCTCAGTCAACGCACCTCGAAACCGCTTCCGCATCTTGATTCCTTGATCTTCTTAGCTTCTTCGATGTTCGCAATTGCAACCTCGATCTCAGATCGAAGCTCTCCAATTCGGTTCTTCAGATCTGAGATTCTTCGCTCTTCTTGCGATTTTTTCAAAAGCAAAGTCACGAATCGGAGTTAGCAACTGCTTCTTCTTCCCCGTTCGTCGCTGCGGCGACGATATAACTACTACAAGCTCTGCGCTCAAACTTTCACCGGATCTGCTCTCTACGCTCAAACTTTCACCGAATCTGCTCTCTACGCTCAAACTTTCACCGGATCTGCTCCAAGAGTCACGATCAAAGACCGCAAACATAACATCAACGAGCACTCTGCTCCAATTAAAAACTGAAAAAAAAAAAAAAGAGTGATGAGCACTCTGCTCCATGAACTAACGAGCACTCTGCTCCGATTAAAACTGCAAAAAGAAAATTAATGAGCGTTGTGCTCAAAATCTTCACGGATCTGCTCTGTGAAACGCTTGATTGGCTAGACTTGAAGAGCTCTGCGCTCGGATTGAACATTTTCGGTGGATTTACTCCTCTGCGGATCTGTTGTCGGAGATGAGCACGCAGCTTAGCGTTCTCCAGGCGTGGACTCGCCGGTGCCTGAAGCTGCGGCGGCATAGCTCCCTCACCGACGAGCTCTGATACCATATCGAAATATACACAGCAGTAAGCAGAGAAGAATGAAATGAAAGTAGTATTGTTGTAGTGAAGATTACAGAATGAAGAATCGAGAGTGTTGGTCTTTGTGTACATGGCTATATATAAAGAAGGGAAAGTATAGAATGATGAAAGGACTCTAATGCCCTTCTCCATCATCTTCTTTACGCATGTATCATCCAACAAACTTGTCCATTTCACACCATCAGAGGGAGTGAAAAAGAGAATTTAGCATGCGATAGGAATTTGAAAAATGTCTTCCAAATAAAAATCTCCAAAGACATTTTCTACCAAAATGAGTCATTTTTCTTTTAACAAAAATGAGTATTTTCAGTTAACTTCATTTATCGTTGAGAGCCAAATACTAAAAAATCTAAAAAATAACTTCTAGAATTCATTTTATGAGTTTTTATATGGACCTTTAGTTTTATAAAAGGTTGAGTTTATTAATAAACTACACTGTTAAAAAATCGAGAAATTTTGACCATCTAAAAAAAATATTATAAATTTAATAATTTTTAAATAATTTTTAACCATCATCTAAGCTGGTTAAGAAGTTGTCGAAAATTCAAATGACTTTGCCAAATGGAATAAATTATTTAGAAGAACTTTTGTAAATCCCGAAAGTGATCAAAAAGTTTGTTTTCAACCAAATAACCTAGCTTTTTGACTACTTTCGGGTTGTCAAAATTTGCATAATTCCAATAGTGCTAGTTTTCTTTTTAGTACTATTCCAATAGTGCTAGTTAAACATCAAACATTACATGTTTGAATTGCCTAATGAGTAAAAAACAAATAAATGACAATAAAAATAATTAAATACATATTACATGAAAAATTTACAATGCCCAATGGTATCATAGGACCAACCATAGAAGCCACTGTTTTGTCCTATCAATGTCAAGATATCTATCTTACTTCTTCCGTCCTATTTTATGTGTCTGGTTCAATTAAGAGACTTAACTGAAGTTATTTTAAATTCAATTTTTTATAACATTAAGTTTAGTACTCCCTCCGTCCCATTTTACCTGTCTTACTTTCCTTTTTAGTATGTCCCAAAATATTGTCCACTTTCTAAAATTGGACATTATTATTAACATGTTTTTCCTGATTTACCCTTATGAATTTCTTCAATACCCCAATTTATTACTCCATATTCTGTTTTCCTAATTTACCCAATACTTTCAAGCACCACCATACACTTCCCGTCTCAACACCTCCGGTGCCGTCGTACCCTTCCCGTCTCAACACCTCCGGCGTCGTTGTACCCTTCCCGTCTCAACACCTTCGGTGCCACGTACGTCGGTTTCCCACACTGGGTATGGAGCAAACCATCGTTTTGGAGCTGCTCCGGCAAGGCGGACAATCTAAAATCCAAAAATTTCAAGTCAAAGTGTTCGTTGAGGAGTATATTTTCCGGCTTGAGATCCCGGTGGGAGACGCCGCAATTGTGGCAGAAATCCACTGTGTTGACTGTGCTCCAATTTCATCAAAACCCCATATTCATTTTTTAAAAAAAAAAGATAAAGATTTTCAAAACTTAATCCATCAAGGTCTCAAATTATATAAAGGATTCATACTGAAATGAAAGTAGAAGTTTGGTGATGTAGAACTTCAAATCTTCAAAGAAATGAAAGGATTAACATACAAATATCTGTATTTTTCACTATTTATGTGTTGAAAATTCTATGAAATTAGGCTATGCAAAACTGAAACCAGAGAAGTAAGAATGAGAGAAAGAGAAGAAGAAGAAGAAGTTTATTGTCATTGGTCAATAGTGTGTTCTAGTGGGTTATTTAGTGGCTGTCTAGTAAGAGAAAAACAAAGAGGGGCAAAAATGGAAGAAAAACTACTTTTACTTTACTACATAAGAATTCGTGTAAAAGGAATCAAGACAAGGAATCCGGGACTGAGGGAGTATTAATTTATAAAATTTATATATTTAGAAATTACATTAAAAGTAAAATATAAAAATTTAAATTTAAAATAATTAAAAACTAATAAAAAATAAGCAAAGAAGAAAGATTTGATTTGACCCATGTATAGTAAACAAGGCAGGTAAATTGGACAAAGAGTCGAGAGAGTATATGACATGGCATGAAACAACCTTTGGCTGGATGGTAAAACAACTAAGGGTGTGTTTGGTTCACACATGTGAATCGAAATCGGAATGTGTATCAAATACTTGGTAATGGTAATGGGTTTTGGTGAAAGTATTTTGCATGCATGTTTGGTAGTAGGGTGGAATGAGAATGATTATTAATAGTTGGGGAAGAAAGGATGAAGGGGAATTAAACCCTTATTTCATTAGCGTATGGATTGTTCAATTAATGGGTATTCCAAACCCATAGTAGTATTCTAAAAACCTATCAACCAAACAATAACAATCACTTTGATACCCATACCTTATGCCTAAACCCACCAACCAAACACACCATAAGTTTATATGGTTGTAGTGTATTCACAATATTGTAAAATTTCCTTATATTATAAACAAGGGATAAAGTACAAATAAGCCATCCAACTATTTGAAAAACTGCAATTAAGCCACCCAATTCAAATAAGCTCCAAATAAGTCTATGAACCTGGTAAAATATTGCAATTAGCATTTTTAATAGGTAATCAACCCGTTTGTGCTTACTTGGATTGACACGTGGATTAAAAAAAAACAATTGACAATGTGAATTCGTTTTCTTCCTTGCTCTTCTTCTTCCTGGAAACATATGTCGGAACTTTTTCATTGTTCACCTTCCTGTCCATCGTCGGCAACATTCTGAGCCTGAAACCCAAGCATCTGCGCATACCCATTCGCAGTACCCGACTTCATCTTCATCCCTAAAGAAATACCCCTTTCACAATATATTTATTTATATACTCAACACTCGAATTCAAAAGTAAACCTGACAAACGATTCAAAATTCTGCCTTTTCGTTATTCTAACCAATCACTACCACTTGAATAAAGAGAAGAATGAAAGAAGAAAATGAATCTTTGAAGTGTTCTAGCTAATACAAAACCCACAAAATTATTTTAACAAAAATTTAGCTGCTAATGGCTTTGCACATGAAGAAGTAGCACCAAGACCAAGAATTAATGTCTTTTCTCCAATTTCAATCCCCAAAAGGTCCAAATCTAAACTTGCACCAAACATGAACCTTGTCTGCATAGATGAAACCTCTTGCTGAACAGCTATAATGAACGAAAAAATATTGATGAAAGTCATTTCTGAACAACTGCAATAATTAACGAACAATGTTAGCTTACAAGATATCATTAATTAGCACACCAAGAAATAGTTTATGTCTGGATTTTAATTTGCAGAAGATGTAGAAGGCTAACTTACATAGCAATGACTAGATTATCTTATTGCAAAATAGAGATGCTGCTTGTAGATTAGAGGAAGGAAAAGGGCAACCACTTTAGGTTTCAGGCACAGAATGTTGCCGACAATGGACGGCCGTCCTGGACAGGAAGGTGAACAATGAAAAAGCTCCGGCATATGGTTTCCAGGAAGAAGAAAGAAAACGAATTCATGTTGTCAATTGTTTTTTTTTTTAAATCCACGTGTCAATCCAAGTAAGCACAAACTGGCTAATTACCTATTAAAAATGCTAATTGCAATATTTTAACTGGTTCATAGACTTATTTGGAGCTTATTTGAATTGGATGGCTTAATTGCTATTTTCCAAATAGTTGGATGGCTTATTTGTACTTTAAATCTATAAACAACCTAAGAATAAATGTAAAATATGTTAATATATAAGAAAATAAGCACAATATATAAGTTACTTATTATATTTAGGGAAAATTGTAATTTATGCCCATCCATAATATGTCAATTATCAATGTCATTCCTGAATTATTAGTGGTATAAATATTGCCCCTCAATTTTAAAAAACGGCACATATATTGCCCCTCCTGTACCGACAGGTGGGCAATATTTACACCACGGGAGGGGCAATACGTGTAACGTTTTTGAAAATTGTGGTACAACATTTACACTACTAATAATTCAGGAGTGATATTGATAATTGACATATTATGGAGGGGCATAAATTACAAATTTCCCTTATATTTAACAATCTTAACAATGTAAAGCGGAAGCTAAAAAGGAAGGGTAAATTATTTTTTTAAACAACATTATTGTAAATATACAAAACGTAAGCACAATATAATGTATAAATTAACGATGTATAAAGCACTTTATATATATATAGGGGCCATTCTCAAATATATATATATATATATATATATATATATATATATATATATATATATATATAGGGGCCAAGTTCAAGTGAGAGCATGCCCCTATATATTAATCTCATTCATCTATCTATATTGATCACTAGTTGAAAATTAAAGAAATATGAGAAAAATACAAGATGACATTCTCGTAATTACAATGAAATATTTGAAAACGATTAATAGTATATTCACGGATAACTAATAGTGCACTATTATAGATCATACGTGCATTGTCAACTTTCCGCGGATACATTATCAAATGTTTTCAAATGCATTATTTTTTTTTTGAAGAATCAAATTCATTATTGTCACCACATTTTTTTTAATTTCTAACCCTTGATCAACCAAGATAGATTGATAAGATTAATCCACACTTTTAAAAAATGCGGAATAGTATATGCTAGCCGTATTAAGGGAAAAAAAACACAAAGACGTCGTTATTATTTCAGATTTTGAACTGCATTAAGTAAAGTTTGAGAGTGTATTCGACATATGTGACAATGCATTCATAATCTGTAAAAGTGCATTCAAATCAGATGCATCATAATTTATTAGCGAATACACTATGAAATTTTACTCAATAGATATGTTTAAAATTTGTAATAATTACAAAAGTTATCCAAAATCGATGGAAGAGGTGAATTTTGAAAAATATTACATGAACTTCGACTTCTTACTCCGAATTTTTACTTCCTCTCACAAATCATTGATGTATACACTTTTTTTGGACCCACATGATGAAAATATTATATCCTTAGTTGTCACATCATGGAGTAAAAGTGAGAAAGTAAAATTTGAGAGTACATAAGGTTGTTGGGCGCCGCTGGGTTGGCCTGAGTTTAGCCCTTACTCGATTCAAGACGTGGCGATGTGACTTAGCATGGAGAGATGTGGTTAAATGGTTAATGTCTACGTACTTATCACCAATTGGTTTTAAGTAAGATATGACAATCAGATAGCCAAAGAATTGTGTGATTAAGTGTGCTTGACTTACAGCAGCCACGGGTCACATGTAGTAAAATTCATGAATTTTTTACAAAGAAACATAACATTACTATATGATAGGGATTATTCCCCGCTCTTAGTATCCATACGATGGACGGTCGCTACTCCATGGACCGGGCCGACCACAACCCGACCATGACCGGCCAAGATGCATGTTTGTCTCCCGACCATGCTTAGCTATCCTGAACTGAATGGTGATCCTGTTTCGAGGCTCCCAATGCCTTACCAGTATCTAATGTACCCAATGGACCCGGCTTTCCAATGGTGGCAAAATTCTCCTAAATTTTATGCTCTGACTTACCCTTTCTAGCCCATGCCGCCGATTTTCTCTTAGCAAACGCATATATCGGCCCAGCTAGAGGCTACGACTGTCAAAGTGGTTGCGACGGGAGGACATGAACTTCGTCGGGCGCAGTCGAAAAGGAGGGCACAGTCTGTCAATCAGCAAGTCCCCAAACAATCCCGCCGACCTGCCCTATCCAGATTGGGTGCAACTGAAAGGCAAGACGCAGCGGACCGAGAGGCCAAACCCAAGGGCCAGAACAAGTGCATTTGATCATATAACACCGCCTATCCGACAAATATAGGGACCATTAGAGGGTGGTCGTATGTCCGTCGACTTGCCAGTGGCCAGTTACTAAGGAGACTCTAGCAAGGTTAGCTCGTCCCATTCTCGAAGACGGAGAGAACCCCGCGATGATGCTTGATAAGTGCATAATTATTCATATTTTTACCCTAAATTTTAGCATTATTTTGCTTATGAAGTGTCACAATGGTGTTCAAAATGATCTTTATTTTGCTCATTTGATCAATTAGGCACAATTCATTATCTTTGAGTATAAATGAAGGATTTTGGATGCATTTGGAGTCAAGGGGAGCCAAGGAGAAGCTATGGAGATGGATGTAACACTTCCAAGGGAACCTAAGAGTGGTATTTTCAATGGTTTTGATCATATGAACAAACCAAAGCAAAAGTGGAGCAAGTGTCAAAAAGCTAAAATTCTCACATAGATTGGCCATTATTTGGTATTTGGACGATATATCGGCCTAGAAATTTTCAAATGAAGTGATTCTTATGCCATTGGAAAGAAGATTCAAAGGGATACAACACTTATGAAGATATTAAAGCCTAAAAAAGAAGACAAAGAGGTCAAAATCGTCATTGAAGTTGAAGTTCCAAACTTACATATTTCGCCAAAAACTGCCACTATTTGGTATTTTGACCATATCTCGGCCTAGAAATGTCCAAATGAGATGATTTATACTCCATTGGTAAAAAAAAAATGCGAAGAGCTACAACTTTCTTGAAGTCCATAAATCCAAAATTTAAAGTTTTGACAGTCAACAAACACAGCCAAGTGCACGGCCGTGCCTGAGGCCGTGTCTTTTTGGTGCAATTTTCAGTAAAGACAGCCCAAAATGCCATTTTTTGGACATGATCGTATCCCTAGCCGTGTCAGCCACCCCTGTTCATATTTAAGCTCTTTTTAGCATTTTCAACACGATTTTGACCCATGGTTGAACCCTAGACACTCTCATTCACTTTCTTTCATACATTTAGGTTAGATTAGGCTTAGATTTATGTTCTTTAACACTTTTGAAGCTTGCATGTAATCTTGGAGTTAAATTTTGGATTCCAACATTTCAAGATTGTTCTTCAATTTTCAATACATAAGTTCTCTTTCCCTTATCTCTTTCTTTTGCAAGATTTATGTTTATTACTTGTGTTTTTGCATTTTTTATGCTATTTAATCATGAGTAGTTAGTTTTTGGACTTGAGCTAGGGTTGTATTATCTATCTTTATGCTTAATTTGTGATTATTGAAAGGGGAAGAACTCTAACTTAGGGTTCATGTGTCTGTGATGGTTTTGTGTTATATCTTGCTAGCTTATGATTGATGTACACATTCATTGGCATGTATTTAGAGGATTCCTTGCCTCAATGAGAGTTGGGTGATGATTTTAAGCCACCCCTTGCATAAACCCAATTTGCTTCTATGAAAATAGGGAAAATTGAGGATTTAAGATGCTAATTGTGCTTGATGAACTTGAGTTGATTCACCATGAAAGTGGGGCAATTTCTTGTTCTAATCCTTGTTAATTTGCTCACGTGATTGACTTATTGACTAGGATTCCTAGCTATGTGCATTCCCGCTTGATTCATTGGTTATTTGTTCTCTTGTATCCCATATGTTGTTAAAGCATATAGATGATAATGCCCCTAGCTTGAGTATCATTTCTTTATTTTGTATTTATCTCTTGTCCATATATGTTTGTTCTACATTGTTGTCATTTACTTAGCTTTTGTTGATCTCTTTATGCTAGTGCCTAGTTTTGTGATTGCATATTGTGCGCCATAACCCCCAATCACCTGAGGACGACATTTCATACCCGTACATTCACCATCACTCAAATTTGGTACATCAAAAAATTGACGTCGCTGCCGGGGATTGGCAATTTGGTGGTTCTGTGTGATTGCTTATTTTACTAGCATTAGAGTTTAGGCCAGGAATCTTAGGAAATTAATCTTTTTCTTTCTTTTTGTTTGTTTTTATTGTTCAAAGAGCTAATTGTCTTACCTTGATTGAGTTTTGGTTGAAGGATCTATCTTTACTTTGTGCATTCACTCTTTATTGAAAAGGAAGAACCCTCACCACTCAATCAAGAACTTTCACCATGGATGTGTATGCATTCCAAGGAGGATATTATGATTATCGATCTTATGGGCCCAATCAACATGAGGATATGGAGGTCCTTGTACAAATCAAGTCACACCTCCTAAGTCCTAACCATTACTATGATGCTCAATCGCAATATTTTTATCCACCACAATCCCACCCCCAAAATTCATACTCCCAATACACTCCAAACTATCAAAATTCTTACCCACCACAGTCGTACCAGGACTCACCTTACCATTTCCAAAACCCCCACTATGGTTCATGTGATCAATACCCTCAATATTCACAAGACTACAATTCATCTCAACATCCTTCTCCACCACAAGATTACTCTCCAAATCCATTCCCATCACACATTCATTACACACCATACCCCCAAGACACTCAACCGACATATGATAATCACACCCATTAACCAAGTGTTGGGATGCCAGGTACGAATTAGATGAGGAGACATTAGCATTGGCTAGGTATTTGTCACTATTGTACCTGATGATGACATTAAGGATGAGGGTTATCTCATGAGACCAAGTGAGAAAGAATATGTCAATAATCAATGGAAACCTCAAGAGCCATCCTATCAAGAACCTCAACAAGAATGCCAACTATTTGACCAAGATCCCGAGATGAAGTTTATGATAGCCAACATGCTTATGCAAATGAATGAGCTACAAGTTCAACTAGACAACATGATGGCTCAAAGATAAGGTTTGGCAACTCAAGAATCCGTTCAAGAATCTTCTTCGAATGGGGAGGTTCTACAAGAGTTGCTCTTGCCAAATGAAGGTCATGTGGTTGAAGAAAATAAAAAACAAGAATTATAGCGGGAAGACCGATCTCGAAGAACATGTTAACTCTTACTATGACAACCTGTTAATGATGGGAGTGTCCGACACGGTGATGTGCAGAGCATTTTACTCCACATTGATCGGAAGGCCCGGTACCTGCCCACTAACACCCTATAAATACCATATTTATTGTTGGAAAGAGGACTTTTGACTATTTTCCCTTTATAGCTAGTAGCTCGGCAACCTCTGACTCACTGTCATGTTGATCAAGCTACACATATAACCAACAGTGTTGCAAAAATCCCGCCTAGGCGCCGATTAATCCCCGCCTAGGCGCTAGGCGCTAGTTGACCGCCTAGTATATAACCTTAAATGGTGGTCTAGGCGGCTGACCGGCTAGGCGTCCGCCTAGGTCGCCTAAGTACCGCCTAGGCTTTCTAGGCGCCGACTAGACCTCCTAGGCACCGACTATTCGGCCGATTAACTATTGTTCTTTTTTTTAATGGGTTATTTCACTCAAAATAATATCGTTTTGAGCGAAATAACCCTAAATTGTACAAACTCTAGGTATTTTTTAGGTTAATATTTAATATTTTAGTATTAACTATTAAACTATTATATACTTTATAATTATTAGTCTTTAAAAATTAAGAATACTTAAACAAATTTTTAAAAAATAAAAAAAAATATAATAAAAATACACTGGCGTCTAGGCGCCGATTAGTCCCCCGCCTAGGGAGGGCCTATGGATTTTTTCAACCATGATAAACAGTATTGACCTTTCCGATCAGAGATTAAACCGAACCGGGCTAAGACTATTTTATTGCATAACAATACCTCGGAGTATTTATACTATCACTATATATATGCACGCAGAAGAATACAAAATTTTATCGGCCAGTGTACTATTTTACCTTTAAAATATTTTAATGTGTTGTCACGCTAATCAATAATATCAGAATTTAGTACCAGTTGAGTTTAGAACCAATCAACTCTGGTTCCTTGGGAGAATCTTCGGATTGATAATTAGTTATGTCTTGAAGCTATATATTATATCTTGCTATTCTACTGTACTGGCACGTTGCATCTGCATAGCACTTTAAGATACATGAAATTTTTAATATTTTAGATTATTGTTTAAGATTCATCTTCAAAAGTCGTTCTCGATTCTGGGATTAGATCGAAAAGTAAACCAAGACATGACCCATATGAACCTCAAACAATTGGTCGCTATACACTGCTAAAGTTGTGCTCTGTATTATTAAACTGCTGATCACACAATTATTATCCCCCACAGTCATATTTTAGTCATATTCAAATCTCGATACCACGACTTTATGATATGAAGTTTTCGTTGAGACTCAATTTTCGTTCTCTTACAATATACGAAAATATTCTCTTTACTCATTCTTATATATATTATTACTCCATCAATTCTATTTGTGTCTAGTTTAATTAACGAAATTTGACTGAAGCTATTTTTAAATTAATTTTTCATAATGTTAAATTTAATATTAGTATCATTTATATGTTTAAAAATTACATTAAAAGTACTATTAAACACCAAAAGAAATACTAAAGAGAATGAAAAAATAACTTTAACCAATGAATAATAAACGCGATAAGATAAATGGGACAGCCTGAATAGTTATTAGTTATAGTTATATATAAACTTTATGTATTATATATTACTCCATCAATTTCATTTTATGTATTTAGTTCTTAACGAACTCAACTGAAATGCCTAAGACCTTGCGGTCTAAGTAGCATCCGGTTGCATTCCCATATGGAAGGAGGTGGGGCCACTAAAATTTAAAAAAAAAAAAATGTTTTAAGCAATGAATAATAAACACTATAGGACAAATGGGACAGTTATATATAAACTTGATTCATATCTGGTAGGATATACCATAGCTATGGCTATAAGCCTATAACATCTAATTTTCTTGATTTTTGTTTAAACATATATAGGGTTAAATTGTAGTGGGCGAGAATGATGCAGATAATGCCAGCAGAATCCGTGGGTGATGAGAGGGAGAAGAAAGAAGCGTTGGGCATTTACGAGGAAGGTGGCGGTGGTGAGGAGAAGGAAGAAGAAGTAGGGGAGACGGCGGCGCGTGTGGCGCCATGGAGGAGGCAGATCACGATACGAGGGTTGATAGTAAGCAGCATAATAGGGTGCATTTATAGCGTAATAGGCATGAAGCTGTGCCTGACCACCGGGATAACTCCCAATTTCAACGTGTCGGCGGCCCTTCTGGGCTTCATTCTGGTGCGAACATGGAGCAAGGTGGCGCAGAAGCTGGGGATCAAATCCGCGCCTTTCACGCGCCAAGAAAACACCATCATCCAAACCTGCGCCGTCGCGTGTTACAGCATTGCAGTCGGAGGTAGATAGCTCATTAACGTCAATTCAATTCAATTTATATATAGAGTCATTTCCATTTTTGGTCTTATTATTGGGCATTGCTAATTTTAGTCCACTTCATTAATTTTTGTCATATGGCGGACAATCTTATTTAGTCTTTGTCACTTTTAGTTCACCCTTAAAATTTTCGTCAAATAACCGTCCAAAACAGGAGTATTTTGATCTTTTCATGCTTTTATCATCTCTTTTACCCTTTATAGTGGTTTTCCTTACAGATTTTCATCGAATGAAGAGGTCCGGTAAAAGCAATGACTTTGTAATGTGGCTCACATAGCTTTCGTCGGACCTCTTCAATTAATGAAAATGTGTAAGGAAAACCACTGCAAAGGGTCAATGAGATAACCAAAGCATGAAACGACCAAAAATACCCCTATTTTGGATGACAATTTGACGAAAATTTAAATTGTGGACTAGAAGTGGCAAGGACTAAATAAGACTGGCCGCAATGTGGCAAAAATTAATGAAATGGACTAAAATTGGCAATGCCCCATTAACAGTAGGACCAAAAATGGAAATGACTCTTATATATATATATATACAAATGTGTTTTTGTTTTTGGGGATCAGGTGGACTAGGATCTTACTTGTTGGGGATGAACAAGAAAGCATACGAGCAAACGGGAGTGGATGCGGTTGGGAATTCGCCCAGTAGTTATAAAGATCCTGCCATGGGTTGGTTGACTGCCTACCTTCTTGTTGTTTGTTTCATTGGGATTTTTGTACTGGTTCCTCTCAGTAAGGTAGGTATATATATGCAATTATGCATGCATGCATGCATCAAAAGTCTTTCTAATTTACAAGCAAAGATATTATATATGATAACGATGAAGAAGTAATTAAGTTCCATTTGGTTGGTTGATAGATCTTGATAATCGACTACAAGTTGACCTTTCCCACTGGAATGGCAACTGCAGTTCTCATTAATGGGTTTCACACCAAGAATGATAAGATGGCCAGGTGATTATTATTATTATTATATTTGTTAATCATAATTTTTTAATCAGGTTTCAAGCAAGCATATATATATATAGAGAGAGAGAGTTTTGAAATTTGATATGGTTTTGAATTAATTTGCAGAAAACAAGTGAAGGGTTTTGTGAAGTTCATGTCGTATAGTTTCGTGTGGGCATTCTTTCAGTGGTTCTTCACTGGAAAAGCCGCCGACTGTGGGTTTTCACACTTTCCTACTTTTGGATTGCAAGCCTGGAAGAAAACGTATGATATATTGATGCATGTTTCATTCTTAATTAGTATCTATTAGAACACATTTTCTAGCTCTTATATATAAATATATGAAATTGCAATTATATATCAACCATTTCAAAGGAAAACATATATATACAATTCTGGCCGGCCTGCAGGTTCTACTTTGATTTTAGTACGACGTACGTGGGAACAGGGATGATATGCCCTCATATAGTGAATGTATCCATGCTTCTTGGAGCTGTGCTTTCGTGGGGAGTGATGTGGCCTCTTATGGAGAAGCGTAAGGGAGATTGGTTTCCTTCTAATTTACCAGAAACTAGTATGAAAAGCCTTAATGGCTACAAGGTCCTCTCTCTGCTACCTCTCTCTACTTCTTTATTAACAACTACGTGAGGTTACATAAGTTAAGGTTTTATTTGTGGGCAGGTATTTATCTCCATCGCCCTCCTCCTAGGTGATGGTCTTTACAATTTTACCAAGATACTGTGTTTTACTTTATTAAGTATCCAAGGAAGATTCAAAAATAGAAGACGAGTTTCAGGTAAATTTCTAGTTTTAAGTCTCTTATTATTTTATAATGTCCAAGGATATGATTGAACTTCAACTAAGGGACCACCTACCCTTGTCTTTGATTCACTAAGAGCATCCTTATCAGTTTAAGATCTTTCACGGTATTTATTGTGCTAACAGGGAAAGAGAAAACAAAGAGAAGAAAAACAAAAATAAAATAAAGTAAAACAGAAAAAAAAAAATAAAGAAAAGTAAAGGTTGCAGGCTGCAGCAGGCCTGCAACAGACGCTCAAGTTGCACGCGCACATTCTCAGATGCTTTTTTATTTTAAATTAATATGTGGGACTCAATATAAACTCCATCTTGCAGGAAAAAAAACTCAACTAAAAACTACCCTTCACACTAACAAAGAACCATCTTTGAGTTATTTGGGCTGACAATATCCAAGTTTGATCCATTGGTGTAGATGCTCTAAGATAAATTGTGAGATATGCCTATAGCCTACAGTTTCCTCAA
>CM008335.1:28241472-28251774 GCA_002525835.2 Ipomoea batatas
AAGGGAATATCCACATTCCACAATCAACCAACACACACTGGAGTGCTTACTCCATGACTCCCAAGTAAATGCTATTAAGTTTAAAAGTGTATATAAATTAGAGAGAGCAGATTGTGCCTATATCGTTGCCGAATTTTGTTCTATGAATTAGAGGAAAAAAGGTTGTGTAAATTTTGCGGTGGTTGGTATTTTGTAGTGAACACTGTAGTCATATTTAATATTTGCACCTGGAGAGCATTACAATATTTTTTTTCTTTCTTCAGGGAACTTGTATCCATTTACAAATCCTAAAGAGTTTGTGGTTAAATTCAAGAAACATTGAACGCTCCCGGAGGAGTGGATAACAATCTACTAATTGGTAAATTCTTCTTTAAATCTTATTCTATACTTTCTTTTTGTTATACTAAATTTCTAATAGTATACATTCATGAATGCCAATTTTAAATCTTTTGTCAAGAAATATTTTATCAGACCAAAATAATATTAAATATACATGCATCCTTATTAATAATTTAAATATTTAGTTGCTACAAAATATATAAATTTTAGTTTGGCAATATAGGATACAAAAGGTCCTTTATTTCAAATCTTTTAATTTGTTTGATTTTTTTGCAGATTTGATTGGCCATGTTGTTTCCATTATTGAGCAAAAAGTTGTCCAAGTTAATTCAAATCCTCAAATGTTGATTGATTTTGTCATTGAAGACTCTCGGTATGTGTTTGTTTGGATGTCTTTTTGATTTGTTTAAGTATAAATTTAGGCATCATCATACTCATTGCTGTTTTCACTACTTAGGGGTAGTCGGCTCATTGTTACCCTATGGGAGGAGCACGTGTATTCTGTCTTGCCTTACTATAATGTTGATTTGGCAAAACCACTGCATAA
This sequence comes from Ipomoea batatas, assembly GCA_002525835.2. NCBI lineage: Eukaryota > Viridiplantae > Streptophyta > Magnoliopsida > Solanales > Convolvulaceae > Ipomoea > Ipomoea batatas. The sequence continues at coordinate 28,242,359 of CM008335.1, forward strand.
ACAATTCCAATTGATATTTGCATATGCCATGACTATAAACAAAAGCCAATGTCAAACACTAACTCACGTTGGGTTATTGCTAAAAAAACCGGTCTTTAGTCATGGTCGATTGTATGTGGCTTTCTCCCGAGTCAGTCATTGGGCCCATGAGGCAACTTCCAATTCTTTTCCGATTCTTATTCTTGTTTCCTTTTCTTCCTTAGGTAATTTCCTTTTCTTCCAAAACTTATCCAAAATGTTCTAAAATTCTTCCTTTGCTGCTTCTTGTGGATAATTCAACCATTGGGACAATATAACACACAAACAATTCTTAATTTCACTAGGATAAAGAAAATAAGCATCAAAACAACTAAAATAAGGGGTGAATTATTGTACAAAATAGTAGATATCATGAATCAACTCCAAGTTCTTCAAGCACAATTAGCATCTTAAACCCCCAATTTCCCCTATTTTCATAGAAGCAAATTGGGTTTATGCAAGGGGTGACTTGAATTCATCACCCAACTCTTATTGAGGCAAGGAATCCTCCAAATACATGCCAATAAATGTGTACATCAATCATAAGCAAGATAAAAACATAAAACCTTCACAAACGCAATGAACCCTAGGTTAGAGTTCTTCCCCTTTTTGCAATAATCACAAATTAAGAATCAAGATAGATAATACAACCCTAACTCAAATCCATAAACTAACTACTCATGATTAAATAGCATAAGGAACACAAAAGCACAAGCAATAAACATAAGTCTTGCAAAAGAAAAGAGATAAGGGGAAGAAAACTTCTTTAGTAAAATTTATGGTAAATCTTGGAATCCAAGTGTTGAATCCTTGATTCCAAGCTTCAAATATGTTTAGAAACCTAAACCTAAGCCTAATCTAACCTAAAAGTTTGAAAGGAAGTGAAATGAAATGACTAGGGTTTGAACGGGGACAAAAATTGAGTAGAAATGTTGAAATCACGCTTAAATAGTGAATATGGGGATGTGTGACACGACCACCTACACGGGTGTGTCATTGCCGGTGTCCAAACGCACTGGAAACAACAATCTTCACTGTAAATGGGGCAAAAATACATGGCCACTTACACGGCTGTGTAAGTGGCCAATTGGTCGTGTCCCAACTCTCTAGAAATTGCATTTCTCAATATAAGAAGAATTTTGTGCAACTACTTTGACTTCTATGCTATTCCCCCAAAACCATTTCATTGGCCTTTGTGGTCTTCAACAATGTTGTAGCCCTTCAAGTTGGATTTCTAATGGCGCAAGAATCACATCATTTGAACATTTCTAGACTGAGATATGGTCAAATAACCAAACAGTGGTCCAAATGAGCGAAAATTGCAATGCCTTGATCTTTTGCTCTTCTTTTGTTTTGGTTTGCCTAAATGACCAAGACCATTGAAAACACAACTCTTGGGCTCCCTTATAAGTGTTGCATCCATCTCCATAACTTCATATTTGGCCTCCATTTGACTCCAACGCCCACCAAAATGCATGAAAATGCTCATCTTTGCTTCCAATGCTTTCCAACTCATACTCCTTGCAAAATAACACAAATAAGCACTAATTATCATGAAAATTGAAATGATTAGCAAACAAAATGATGTAATAAAAATGGTGGAAAATATGGACAAATAAACACTTATCATATATTATTTGAATGAAATGTATGTATATAATTTTTACTTTGAAGTCTAATATATGCGGAATTTCAATATTCGATATATGGATCAAACTTGTATTAGGATGTAACATAACTAAAAATATTTGAATCGATAATGTATTTAGTTCAATCAAAATCTAAAGTGTAGAGTTCAAGTTTTATTTGTGATAATGTGTAACTTTAAAATGTAAGCAAATAAGTTAGGTTTATATAAGTAAATGCGTGTATAAAAGATAAAAGATTGTGATAGATAAAAGAGGATGATAATGAATATAATATATAATCATAATAATGAATAAATATGTAAGTAGATAATGGTAATAATGTGGTTATAATGATTCTTTAAAAAAGAAGTGATAAATGATTGTGTTTTTCATTTAGAAAATATTTATTAAAAGTTCCCAGTTTTTTAAAAAGCTGAAAATATTTTCTACTTCTAAAATGAAAAACTTTAATGACAAACTTTACTAATAAACATGTTTTTATCTCCAATTTTGTGAATTCTTTTTCTTGAGAAAATTACAGAAATTCTCTGTAGTAAACTGGCCTTGTACCCCAAAATACTGCATATTTTATTTTGGATATTATTTGCTTCTTCCTTCTGGCTTCAACCATTCATCTTCAAGCTGCAAATGGCTAGAGCCTCCATAGGCTCCGCCGCGGCCCCTGTTTCCTCCTCCTTTCGTCACCTCTCTCTCCGGCCATTATCCTCTGTTTTCCGTGTTAGAAGCTGCAGCACAGCTTCCGCCGCCGTCGCAGCCAAAACGCCCTTAATGTCTGACAACCTCATTCCTCACCCCTCACTGGAAGTCGTCGGCGGAGCTCGAGATGCTTTCCTCCCCGCATTGAAGTCCCTTCAAAATCCCTATCATCCATACCCTATAATCGGTTGGAATCGGCACGCGGAGACAATTTTCGCGGCCTTCTTTCGGTCCCTCCCCGACCTCAAACTTCGGCGAGAGTGTCTGCGCACCAAGGACGATGGTTCCGTCGCCCTAGACTGGGTTGCTGGAGACGACCGCCGCCTGCCGCCGGATTCTCCGGTGCTCATTCTACTGGTATGTCAGTCATCTTAATCACGCTATGGACCGTGTTTAGAAATGTGCTAACAAGGCAACGTTGCAGCCAGGCCTGACTGGGGGGAGCCAGGACACTTACGTTAGGCATATGCTGGTGAGAGCTAGAAATAAAGGCTGGCGAGTTGTGGTCTTCAATAGCAGAGGCTGTGGAAATAGTCCTGTCACCACTTCTCAGGTACTCAGAAATTGTCAATACCTATTTTGCTAGAAATTAATAATTTATTTTAGTTTCTCTTTTATTCATATCGCCGCATTCGGTGAATTAAGTCTCTCTCAATGCGATTTAGAATTGCAATTGGTCTTAGCGTTTTCTACCTTCCGAAGTCGGTGAGAACGATAAAGATTTCTAGATGCATTTCAGTGCGGTACTGCGGTTTGTTTTACATTGATGTAAGCTAATAAGATTATAGGTTAAATATGATATTTAATGCTGAGAATTCAATGATTGAAAGATGGAGAAGGTGAGGCTGTGTTATAATCTTGCTTATTCACATGTTAGGTAAACAAGTGAACAACCATTCCAACCAAACAATTGCAGCTCAACTCCCATTCAACAACCACAGAAATTTCCTTCCCAGTTTCTATATTTAAACCCTGCATTGTGACACTTCAATGCCACACCAATTCAAATTCTACCTTTTTATTAGATTTTTGTGGTAGAATGGCTACTGTTCAGAAATCACGTGAAGATGAGCGGGCAGGAGCGGAGATTATCTATGGCTCTGAAGAGTGCTTCCAGCATTCTGTTGAGCTCCTTCATGAGTTGGGATTTCCCAAAGGTGTTCTCCCCTTGAAAGACCTTGAAGAATGTGGGTATGTTCGTGAAACTGGGTTTGTGTGGATGAAGCAAAAGGCCCCATATGATCATTACTTTGAAGGGACTAAAACCCTTGTCAGCTATGCTGCTGAGGTGACTGCCTATGTAGAGAAATCTAAGATGAAAAAGATGACTGGTGTTAAGAGCAAGCAACTCCTTATTTGGGTGCCAATAGTTGAAATGAGCATTGAGGATCCAGCTCAAAAGAAAATCTACTTCAAGACTCCAATGGGCATTGGAAGATCGTTTCCTATTACTGCTTTCATGACTGAAGAAGAAAAGAAGCTGTATCTGGAGAAAGTCAAGGAATAGGATGTTCATCAATTCAGTTACTCCATCAGTCATATACTTGTCACTTCTCAGTTTGCCATGCATTTTGCCCTTCCCTTTGTGGTCTACAATGGGTAGTTGATACTTATGCTTGTTATTCTTGTACTACGTACTATTTTATAAAGAAAGATGTTGAATGATCAGTTATCATTTTCATTAGCAAGACCACACTGTCAAACATGAGTTCTTGAATTGTCAGGCATATGATGCCTTCTTTTTTACCTTCCCATTCTACTTTTAAGATCTTAGTGAAGCTCTGTCTCTGTTGACAAATTTTACTGGTGCTGATACAATTGATTAGTGCATTCCCCTTTGTTAAGTTATGACCCAAACTCTTCAAGCTCAATGATAAAGGTTTGAAACAAGTATTAGACCTAAGGATTACTAAAGTAGGCTCTTAGGCAAATAAGAATAACTTTGGGAGGGACTTTGATATATAAAAACGGATTAGAAGTAAACACTGTAGAAAGAATGAATTGAAGATGGTATACCTTGATTAAAATAAACTATCTTGCTTCTCTTTTTTGGACAACATGGCAAGGCTATGGTGGACTTGAGAGGAAGAGATCATTACCGAAGTCTGAGATTGAGAGTGAACTAAAGAGAGAGGGTCTTTATCGTGTAATTTCTTGGGGTGTCTTTCACAACAGCTTTTCTTCATTGTATCCATTAAGGTTGAAGAGCTTAGTGTGAAACACTCTATAAAGGGCCTAGTGGCACACTCTATTGTTTTTTTTTCTTGTCGAAAAAGCACACTCTATTGTTGTTACCACATGATGGCAAATGCAGAGGAAAAAAAGTCTCACCTATCAACAAGGCATACTGTATAAAATTGTGCAACTTTTTGTTTTCAGAATATTACTCTATCTTGTTCTGCATTCTAACATGAGAATCCATTTCAAGAATGCTCAAGTTTTTCAATAGGTTGTTTTCAATCATACTGATCACCATACTAATTGTTAATCTTGGACTTCTATAATTAAATACTAAACTGAATCACATATTCACTTCTATATAAAAAATAAATAAAAAAAAAACAATTTAGTTGATCATTAGTCATTACATTTGGAGTGTCTTTATTTTTAATTAGAGTTGTTTTTCGGCATATGATGAAAAAGTTAAACACATCTGATTTATGTCTATGTTATGCAGTTTTATTCAGCTTCATTTCTTGGTGATATTTATGAAGTGGTGGCACATGTTGGTAGTCGCTATCCAAAGGCCAACTTATATGCTGTGGGATGGTCTCTTGGAGCAAATATTCTCGTTCGATACCTAGGACAGGTATCTTAGTTTGTTTTGCCCTTAGGCCTTAACTTTGTATTTAAATTTTCTTTAAAGTTGATCTTTCATCCTGTTAAGGTAATTCATGGATAAATCAACTGATAAACTAGTGTTAGTCATTCAGTTGTATCTTCTATAGCTGAAACATTACAAAACCCAACTTTTCCTGCACTTAAAAAGTTAATTTATATCCTTACTATTTGACCTTCAGATTATATTTATTTATTCCATTTATAGTTCCTACTCTGGGAATCCAACTTTTGTCTTCTTTCACTTTCTCATGTCATTTCAGGAATCTCATTCTTGCCCTCTGTCTGGTGCTGTGTCCTTGTGCAATCCTTTCAACTTGCCTATTGCAGATGAAGACTTCCGTAAGGGCTTTAACATTGTTTATGACAAAGCACTAGCAAATGCTCTCTGCAAAATTTTCAAAAAGTAACTGAGATTTGTGGTGTTTCTTTATACCTGTTGATATGAATCAACATTGACGTGTTTAACTGGATTCTTGCCATTTTAGGCATGCTCTTTTATTTGAAGATATTGGAGGTGAATATAATATCCCATTAGCTGCTAATGCCAAAACTGTCAAAGAATTTGATGAAGGACTAACAAGAGGTTTGTATGCTGTCTCCTATACAAAAAATTTCCTGGTGTGAAATGCTTATGCTTCTTTTTATGCTTGCAGTTTCATTTGGATTTAAGTCAGCAGATGATTATTATTCAAACTCAAGTAGCTCAGATTCAATTAAAAGTGTCTGCACTCCTTTACTTTGCATCCAGGCACGATCCTTTCTTTTTTTTATTAAAACTCAAATTCTTGTTGCTCTTTATAGCCTGTGAAATAGCAATGGCATAGTTCCATCATAAACATGTACCGAGAGAAAACAACCATCCTCTCTTTTCCACCTACTGAATACATAAATGCATCATCTCTTTTCCACCTACTGAATAAATAAATGCATGTACTTGCATACTTAATCGCTGAGCAGAGTAACAAAGATTCATTTGTATATTCAACCGTTCTGATAGTCATCTTTATGGCTCTTGCTGATGAATGTGATCCTCTTGAAGTATTTGTCTTATGTTAACTTTGGGCTTGCAGGCTGCAAATGATCCAATTGCTCCATCAAGAGGAATCCCTCGAAAGGATATTGAGGTTTTTATTTTATTTTTTCCTGATCTGCTATAGCATTTTATTATTCGGGGATATGACTTTATCCGGGATATGATTGAATTCTAAACTTTCTCACACACTGAATTTACACCAACTGAGAATCTCTGCATTCAAGTAGAATTGTTATGCACAGCACTAGGTCGTGCTATATTCTATGCTATCAGTAGATGAGCCACGACATATCAAATTCTGTCAGTCTCTCTCCATGTACTAATATTATCATCTGCGTGTGCTCCCCCAGGAAAACCCAAATTGTTTGCTGATAGTCACACCTCAAGGTGGCCATCTTGGATGGGTGGCAGGTTCTGACGCCCCAACCGGAGCTCCCTGGACCGACCCCATTGTGATGGACTTCCTAGACAGTCTTGAGCAAGCTAAATCTGCACTTGACTTGGAAGTTGGGAATGGGAGTGTTACAGATGACACCAACATCTTGACGGGTACGCTCATAGATAACCAGAAACAAAATTCAATTTTAACATAACACGTCATGATGCCTGATGTTAAATCATTTGTAATGATTATTGCATTGCATAAATGCGATCTTATTATACGACAAATTACAAATTATTGTGTAGACCATGAATATAAAATAGATGTGTGGATCCCAATAATAATTAAGCATATTCATCCGTTTATCATGTGGCTATTTGTGGGCAAATTACACAGATGTGTGGGCCCCTCCCTATAGAGGTGGATCCGAATAATAATTAAGCATATTCAATTATTCATTGGTTTATAATGTGACGACAATCATTATTGCATGGACCATGGTCTACACAGGGGTGGACCAAAAATAAAAAGTACATTATTTTTTTATTGAAGATAAAATGTACCTACAGTACAAAAAGAATGTACTTTTTATGGTCCACACAGCTGTGTGGACCATGGTCTATGCAATAATTTGTCAATGTGGCTATTCATGGTCAAATTTAAAGTCGTCAAAACGGGCTTAGCCCGTCGGGCTAACCCGCCCCGCCAAAAGGGGGGGGGCGAGCTCTAATTTTTTGAGCCCGTTTTAAGGCGGGCTTTTTAGCCCGTCCCCGCCTAACCCGCGGGCTTGGCGGGGGCCCGCCAAATATATAATAATTTTTTTTATTAAAATAAATAAATACTACAATAGTAAATCTATAACATTTAATGTCTTTTCATCTTGATTATATTACTAACATTAGTGTGTGTGTAATATATATATATATATATATATATATATATATATATATATATATATACCCTTTTATATAAATAATTAATATAATAGTAATTCAATTTTTGTTTACAGTGTAAACTGTAAACCAAAATTCAATATATAATTATATTGAATTTTATAAACTAATTATATAATTATATTAGTTTTCAATCTATAAACTAATACACTAATTAATATATATATATATATATATATATAAAATGAAGTTCAAAATATTAGTAAATTATATAAATGATTTGTTATTAACTTATGGATTAACACTTATTTATTAGTTATTATTGTGTTTAAAAAATTACAAATACATTACTATATGTTTAAATTATCCAAATTATTTTTTTTTGAGAAAAAAAAATAATTTGGATAATTTAAACATTTTAGTATACACTTACTACATTTTTATATTAGTTTTTATTTAAATTTAAAATTTTAAAATTTGGCGGGCTCCCGCCAAGGCCCGCTGGCTTAAGGCGGGGCGGGGCGGGGTACCCCTACTTAGGCCCGTTTTTTGGCGGGCATTTTAGCCCGCCCCGCCACAAAGGCTGGCTTTGGCGGGGCGCGCCAGCCCGCATTGACAGCTCTAGTCAAATTATATGGATACATGTACCACAGTTCAAAATGATGTTGTTTTGATGTAAAATAAATTCTTTGTTTTGCGGGTGTGTTAGAATAATGAATATTCTACGATAAGATAATGTACTTTATGTGTTAGAATAAGAGTTTATTACCGAAATGGTCCCTCGATTATTGCGAAATTACCAATTTGGTCCTTGAAAAATTTTCTTGCCCAATTGAGTCCTCAGACTTTGAAAATTTTAACCATATTGGTCCTCTGTTTATTTTGGTGTTAAACAACCGTTAAGTCGGGACTAAATTGATAATTTTTCTATAGTCAAGGGACCATTTCAATAATTAATTTTAACTGAAATGGTCCCTTGACTATAATGAAATTACCAATTTGGTCCCCATTTAACGGATATCAAACGGTAAAATAAACGGAGGACCAAAATGGTTAAACTTTTCAAAGTCTGAGAATTTAATTGGGCAAGAAAAATTGTCGAAGACCAAATTGGTAATTTCGCAATAGTCGAGGGACTATTTCAGTAATAAACTCTTAGAATAATGTATTTTGTGTTAAAATAATGTGCTTTATATGTGTAGAATATGAAATTCCTTAGATAAGATAATGTATGAATTAGAATAATATATTTTATGTGTTTTTGGATTGGGGGCTATACAGTTGCACGGTCCACACAATAATGATTGCTATTTGTGTCCCCTCTCCATTTATCCCGCAAATAAGCCCAGTATATTCTTGAAATGATATGTGTGGATAACACCAAATATATGTTGATGACACGATACTTGATAAGGACGGAAGGATAATGCAGTTTGAGAAGACTACAAGATGTGATTTTGATTTTGTATTTTCTTTTGAATATTTGGGCTCGTGCCTTAATTATAGGATTGTGTGGAAAGCAAAATGATAAGGGCCGTACTAATAATTGCATACATGTGGTAATTTGGTCCTACCACTTGTCCCATAACATAGTTTGTCTAGTCGTACATGCAACCAACCACTTGCTTCTATAAATTGGAGCCTTGTCATGAAGGGATTCTCTATTGGAACAATGAAAAAATTTAGGAAAAATGACACTTTTCCTCCTCAAATTATATATTTATAGCATTTTTTCTTTCTTGGATAATTCATGTATACACATTAATCTTCTCAATTATTTTAAAAGTAATAATTTTTCTTAAAAATGGACACTTTTATCCTTAAAAATAAAGCTAGAATAAGTATTTTATTTATTTTTCTTCTTTAACAAATTATTACTTATATGTGGAAATCGGAGTAAATGC
>CM008335.1:28259367-28271226 GCA_002525835.2 Ipomoea batatas
CACACGCACACTCATGCGCGAGATAACTACATATTTTAATTTAATGAAAAATGGACCATTTTAATCCATTAAAGGTGTGTTTGGAAACCTGAGAATTAATTTCTAGAAAATGAGTCATTTTTTTTAAAAAAAATTTCTTTCCGGTGTTTGGCTGAACAACGAAAAACTGGCTTTTTGTGTTTAGTTCATTTTCCGGAAAATGAGCAGAATTGTATACTTCATTTTTCAACTCAAATGATTTTATTTTGATAATCAATTTTTCATTCACCCAATATTTGTTTTAAAAAAAATTAAAATGTAATTTTATTTTGATTTTTAAATACGAAAAACTTAATATTATTCGTAGACTTTACTTTTTTTTTTTGGACTTTGAATTAATATTAATTTTTGTTAGACTTTAAATAAAGTTGGATTGCAAAATGCTAGTTAGTACTCTCAAAGTGAATCAAAGCTCGCACGCTGATCTGCACCCGCACCGCAGTGGGACGGGCGAGGATTACAAAAAAAGAGGCCTGCAAAGGATCGGGCCTAGCGGACCAGGCTTATATATATATATATATATATATATATATAAACACAACAACAATGTGTACTGTGTACACATTATATATTCACGTATACTGTGTACACATGAATATATAATGTGTACACGTATGTACACGTATATATTCATGTGTATACTGTATACACTTTGTAGTGTGTACACATGAAAGAATTCATGTGTACACAGTACACATTTATTTATTAAAAAAAAAAGCCCGTGGGCTGGCTCACGGGGCCTGTCAACCCACGTGGAGCAGGCTAGGGTTGCATAAATCCTAGCCCGCGTACCTAACGATTCGGCTCGCAAAAGCCCGCCAAAATTTAAGCCCGCGATGGGGCGGGCCAGCTCGCTTTGACAGTACTAATGCTAATATTTGTAAACTTTACTTATTTTCTTGAATTTTGAATTCAAAAAAAAAAATCGTTGGCCGGCTTGCGGGGCCCACCAAATCGTGTGGAGCGGGGTAGGGTCTCATGGACTAGTGTTGTAAAAAGTAAAAACTAAAATCGCATTATTTTGATAAATTTTGCATGCGCATATCCCTTTGAAAATGACTTCCCTAAAAAAAAAAAAGGGAAGTCATTTTTCCCCCAAAACATACATATTTTCCTTTGACTAAGGCATCATTTTTCATTGACCTTATTTTCCCTCTCTTGCCGAAAACTCGGAAAACATTTTTCTGAAGTCATTTTCCAAGTTTTTGAACGCACCCTAATTATATTTTCGAAATTTTAATCATGTTCCGACTGCGCAAGAACCCTACAATGGGTTGACGAAGCAAAAATGCGCCCCTAGGTCGAGACAGATTTGGGTCACGAGTCAAGGTCGAGGTGACCCTCGATTAGTTAAGCAAAAATATATTCATTTACGTTCACGAACACGTTCGTGAACACTTAATAACCAAACACCTGCACATGTTCCTGAACACAATTTGTTTGTGAACAAGAAATAATCTACGTTCATGAACAATAATCAAACAAACAACATAACTACAAAACTAATACAAACAAACCTAATATAATTTTTTTATAAACATGTTCGCGAACATTATTAAACGAACACTTAACAAACTTGTTCGCGAACACTACTAAACGAACACAAATGAGTTTGTTCACGAACACTACTAAACGTACACAAACGAGCTTGTTCGCGAACACTTAGCAAACGAGCTTACCACTGTTCAAACTCTGTTCGTTTATTAACCGAGCTCTAAATTTTGTTTGTTAATGTTCGTTTACCTTAATAAACGAACGCTTACCGAGCTCGAACACGAGTAATTTATCGAAAACTCTGTTCGCTAACACCCCTATCTGAACGAATTGAAGATCCGTGCACTCCACCATAGACCCCCCGCCACACACAACCTCGGCTCAGTAGAAGGTCTTTATGACCAGGTTTTGGTTGGAGTTGGTAGTCTGAGCCCCTCAAAATTAGTTCGGTTTTGGGGCATGGACTGGGGGCTACTTGATAGGGAATAACCATTGGGTGTGGGTCTATATACTTGCTCGATACGTATGTGGTATGCTGTTGGGCGCGCTTTTTGACCTTGTTCGACCCCATTCAGATTCTACTCGACCCGACATAAGATGCACGTTCACCGCCAACGTGTGAATTATATTATTTGTATTTATTTAGTTTTCCCTTTTATATTATATTTAGTTGTTGCTTAGTCTGTAACAATAACCTTTGTATTAGGAGAGTTCTCAGGTTAGCTGTGTTAAGAGGACTCTACCTCTCTCTCTCTGTAATTGATTGATTCAATTCAAATCCGTTAATCTCATCTGGTATCAAGAGCAAAAGGTAGATATTTTTTATTTTCTTTTTACGATCCTAGCCGAACGAAACTTAAAACGCCCTCACCACCCTTCCTTTCCGATTGCTTCAAATGGCGACCGAACCGACTGATACCACCCTTGCCGTCACCCCTGCCATTCCGCCTCCGGTGACACCAACCGCCCTCACGGCGGCTCACCATTTTGTCTCAGTAAAACTGACGACGCGGAACTACCTCCATTGGCGTACGCAACTAGTACCATTCTTGCGAGGCCAGGGCCTCCTTGGCTATCTCGACGGCAATCTGCCATGCCCGCCGGCGTCTCTTGCTCCCTCCGGCGGCACTGGTTCGTCATCGGCTCCGCCACCTCCCAACCCCGCCTACCTCGCGTGGGTACAACAAGATTAGTCGATCTTGTCTCTCTTGATCTCGTCGCTCACCGACGAGGTCATGTATCTCGCAATCGGACGCGATGCATCCCAGGAAGTCTGGGATTCCATCACCGAGACGTTGGCGTCGTCCTCGCACAGCAGGTGCTTGAGTCTTCTGGGCGAGTTTCAGACCCTGCGACAGGGCAACAGCTCGCCGGCCGAGTATCTGGGTAAAGCCCAGATGATCGTGGAAGCACTCTCCTTGGCCGGCCGACCATTGTCATCCGACGAACAGATTTTGTATGCTTTGCGGGGATTACGACCGGAGTACAGATCCATGGCCAGCGCCTTAACCGTTTCCTCTGCCACGGTGACATTGACGCAGCTCGCTGATCATCTGCGCAATCAAGAGTTCATACACTTAGACGACTTTGCGGTTTCGGAAGTCGCTAATCCCATGCAGTCACCGTCGGCGCATTATGCAGGTCGCGGCAGAGGCAATTCCGACAATGGTGGTCGGCATCCTTCGAACAGCCGCGGCAGAAACTGGCTTGGCCGTGGCAACGGTGGCAGAAATCGTGGTGGTGGTGGCGGATCCCCGTGGTGCCAGATTTGCAGAGCCTACGGTCACATTGCCGTTAATTGTTTTAAACGGTATGGTGATCGTGCGTCTCCTAGCGCAAATGTAGCGGTCACTGCTAATTCTCCGCAAATGGCGCACACCGATTGGTACCCTGACACCGGGGCTACCTCGCATGCCACTCCAGATGATAATATGGTGGATCACTCGGACATATACATGGGTGGTGATGTACTCAAGGTCGGCAACGGTGCAGGTTTGGAAGTTTCCCGTGTCGGCCATGCAGTCATTCCGTCGAGTTCTAAAAATTTAACCATGTCCAATATTCTTTGTGTCCCGCAATTATCATTACCGCTTTTGTCAGTTTTTCAATTCACTAATGAAAACAAAGTTTTCTTTGAATTTCATAATAACTGTTTTTTTGTGAAGGACTGCAACACCCGGGCGGTTCTTCTTAAAGGGTCCACGGTGGGCGGTCTCTACAAGCTGCCTTTACCGAAGTTTCATTCTGCGTTCCTGTCGGCTCGAGCCTCTTCTGTGGTATGGCATCAACGGCTCGGTCATCCTCATTCTCAAGTTCTTCATCGAGTTCTAAAACACTGTCCTGTTACCAGCAATAATTTCCATTCTTCAAAATTATGTACCGCGTGTCAGCTAGGAAAGTCTGCGCGCTATCCATTAGATAGGGTCCCAAATACTAGTAATAATGTATTAGATCTGCTTTACACAGACATTTGGGGTCCGTCTCCGGTTATGTCGTCAACCGGGGCACGTTATTTTGTACTGTTTGTCGACGACTTTTCCCGTTATTGCTGGTTTTATCCGTTAAGGCTAAAATCGGACATATATAAAATATTCTATTCTTTTCGGGTGATGGTAGAGCGGCAATTTTCCCGTTCTATCAAAGCCATCCAGTCCGATTTAGGCAGTGAGTACATCCGTTTACAAAAAGTGTTTCAATCTCTCGGTATTATCCACAGAAAATCTTGCGCTTATACCCATGAACAAAACGGCCGCGTTGAACGCCGCAATAGGCACATCGTTGAAACTGGCCTAGCCCTTTTGGCTAATAGTTCCACACCGCATGAATATTGGGACTATGCCTTTGAAACAGCCACCTATTTGATCAACTGTTTACCATCATCAGCCATAAATTTCCAAACCCCACATTACCGTGTGTTTCACACTCAGCCTTCGTACTCATTCTTTCGTGTCTTTGGTTGCCAATGTTACCCTTATCTCCGGCCATATAATCGACACAAAATTGAGTATCGGTCAGCACCATGTGTGTTCTTAGGTTACCCACTTTCCTTTAGAGGTTACCGCTGCATGAATCTTGACACGGGAGCTATCTTTATCTGTCGTCACGTCCGTTTTGATGAATCACTTTTTCCCTTTGCTATAAAGTCTAATTTGCAGGTCGATTTGCCCACTAATGAACCATGGGGAGTCAGTCCTGTGATTACTCAATCTGTACCGGCACTTTCTGAACCTATACCGCTGCGTCAGTATCCTCCGCCGCTTGAACTACAAGCTCCCGCTGTATCCACAAGTGTTCAAACCACTACCAGTCAAACACATGGTACAGGTAATCAAAAAGATGGCCATGCTATGCGCACACGACGCAAAACTCGGGGAACTGGTGAACAATTTTATGCCCTGAATATCACCACCGAACCGACTTGCTATTCACAGGCTGTTGCTTTCCCGGAATGGCGTGATGCGATGGATCAAGAGTTTAATGCTCTAATGCACAACAACACCTGGCAACTAGTACCTCCCACGCCTACTATGAACATCATCGGCTGCAAATGGGTCTTTCGCACTAAGCGTAAAGCCGATGGGACCGTTGATCGGCAAAAGGCTTTAATCAGGTAGCCGGTGAGGATTTCTTTGATACTTTCAGCCCGGTTGTCAAACCCACAACAGTCAGACTATTACTATCTCATGCTGTCTCAAACAACTGGACCCTCCGGCAACTTGATGTACACAATGCATTTTTAAACGGCCATCTCTCTGAAACTGTTTATATGAAACAACAGCCTGGCTACGAAGACCCTCTACATCCGAGTCATGTGTGCCATCTTCAGCGCTCCCTATACGGTCTCAAACAAGCCCCTCGAGCGTGGTTTAAACGTCTCCACGACTTCTTACTCTCTATAGGGTTCTCTTCCTCCAAGACTGACGTATCACTGTTTTACTACACAGCCGGGGACTCTCGGATTTTCTTGCTGGTCTATGTTGATGACATCATTTTAATGGGCAATGATGTTGTTCTGATTGATTCGCTATTACAACAGCTCGCTGGCACCTTTAAGATCAGAGACCTGGGTTCTCCTAATTTCTTTCTTGGTATTGAAACATTATCTGATGACAAAGGTTTGCTTCTATCACAGCGTCGTTACATGAAGGATATTCTTTCACGCGCCGGTATGTCTGACTGCAAGTCTTTTGCCACTCCTGCTGCAGTTGTACAGCCCACTACCCCGTCTGTAGAGCCGTTTGACAATCCAACCCAGTACCGCCGCATTGTTGGCGCCCTACAGTACCTCACTATCACTAGGCCTGATCTGGCTTTTTCAGTTAATCGTCTGTGTCAATTTATGCACTCACCTACTGCTGATCATTGGGGTCTTCTGAAACGGGTTTTACGATATGTCAAGGGCACTCAGAATTATGGTCTTCGACTTACTCCGTCGTCGTCAACAACGATCCATGCTTACTCTGACTCTGACTGGGCTGGCTGTCCTGTAGATCGGAAGTCCACTAGCGGTTATGCTGTCTATTTTGGGAGCAACCTTATATCGTGGCTTTCTCGCAAACAACGGACAGTTGCTCGCTCGTCGACTGAAGCTGAGTACAAGGGTCTAGCGAATGTGTCTGCTGAGGTTACTTGGGTTGTGTCTCTTCTTCGTGAACTGGGCCTTGATTCCGGACAGCCGGCGAACCTATGGTGTGATAATCTCGGTGCGACTTATCTTGCAGCTAATCCGGTGTTTCATGCCAGAACTAAACACATAGAGATTGATTACCATTTCGTCCGGGACAAGGTTGCTTCCGGCGCTTTCCGTGTCAATTTTGTGAGTAGCCGAGATTAGATTGCTGATGTCTTCACCAAACCTCTACCGTCAACACGCTTTCATACTCTTCGTCGCAAGCTCAACGTTGTAGATCTTCAACCTTGTGCTTGAGGGGGAGTGTGAATTATATTATTTGTATTTATTTAGTTTTCCCTTTTATATTATATTTAGTTGTTGCTTAGTCTGTAACAATAACCTTTGTATTAGGAGAGTTCTCAGGTTAGCTGTGTTAAGAGGACTCTACCTCTCTCTCTCTGTAATTGATTGATTCAATTCAAATCCGTTAATCTCATCCAACGATAGTAGCTACTATGTAACACCCCCTTGGGTCGGGTGTCCCTAGCCGTAAGGCCACTTAGACTGAGAGACAAGCACAAATTAAGGCACTCTACCTGATCTCACTGGAAATGAGCGTGTCAGGAAACTTTTGACACGTGGGCATATCAATATTGCCTTCAACTTGCCCAATGCATGCATATGTGGCCCGCATGCCGAGCTCCGACATGTGTTCCCTTCGGTCCTCTATATAAAGTGCATTCAATGCTTTGGGTGGGGGAGTTTTGGATTTTTACCTAACCTATGCTTGCTCGGGAACGTCTGACCTACTGTCACTATGACTCGAGCTCGCACACTCATATCCTATAGTCTATTTAGATCCATTTGTATATCTAAGTGTATTTACTACATCAGAGTAATAATTTATGGACTGAGTCTATAATTTAAGCATAACTAATGGACTAAAATCGTTATTTTCGCTTTAATTAATTTGTTGTGGTTCGATGTCTTATTAAGTGAGAAGATGAGATGCGAACATGTGGAGTTTTGTGGAACATGCAGTGCACTGTTACTCTGAACAATATGATGAATGCTAGTCTTTTCATTAACTGAATGAGTGGGAGGGGCGGATTTCTTCTAACTCCACAAAATTTGCCATCCATTACATTTTTTAAAGATTCTTTTAGTTCATCATGAAGCTAAAAATGGCAAAATAACACTAGCTAGCTACAGTTTAGTATGCCATTCGAGAGAATATATCTCTGGCAGATTTTCGTCAAGTGGACGTGTGGAAGTTTGCCTACTTTATTGTCTTATCCCAACTTATCTACACTTCATGTATGGTTTAATAATCTCAAATTTTAAATTAAGTATTTTTAGTTTGAGCAGGTCAATTATAAATAATTTAAATTAATTTACTTAATTTTTCTGTTTTCTTTACCCACTAAAATTATAAAACAAACTTCATATACTTAAAATTCACCCGAATAGTAGCTACGAGATTTTTCATAAATCAAAATTATATACACCTTAATTTTTCTCAGAAAGAATATGCAAAACTTTTATGATTATATATTCTTAAACAATATATAAAAACTTCTTACAATCCAACAAATTAAAGGGTTGTTGCATTTTTTAAAATCTTACTATTTCTGACCACCCAAAATTTTGTATGGCTAGTGAAATTCATAAAATAACGTTATTAACCACTCAAAATTCTCTTCTTTTTTTTTTCCTTCCTGGTAATAGAACTACAAGTCTTGTAGATTTTTATGAAGTAGACTTATGTGCTAGACTTTAGGTTTGCCATGAAGTAAACTTGTGATTTTTTCAATTGCACTTTTTTTTTTATTATAAATTTTGCAGTAGACTTATGTATTGATAACAATTTTATCACCAATAATAAAAAAACTAAGGAGGATTTTATGTGGTTAATAACGTCATTTTTAATGTCATTTAAATATTTGTTGATGGAGGACAAAAAATGGTCATGCTACAATAATGTTAGGACCGATGAGAATGTTTTGAAAAAAAGGACTAAAAGTTAAATGCCAGTATGCCACATATAAATCTAAGACTAAAAAATTAAAAAGACTTAACACTTATAACTGAATAGACCAAAATGCCCTTGTATTTAATGTTATTTAAATGATTTTGTTAATAGAAGATAAAAAAAATGATCATGCCACAATAATATTATTAAAACAACATGGTGATGTTTTATTAAAAAAAAAAACAAAAAATAAAAAGAAACTAAAAATGAACTTACATGACAAAAAATAGAATTAACTCTAAAATATAAGATTACAAAAAAATGACCAACCATGACAAAACTGTTCTGTCAAAATGCAAAAACCCACAACGTCCCTTGGTCTCCCGCTTCCTCTCCTACCTCCTCCTTTTTCATCTTCCTCTATCAATTCCTTTTTATTTATTTATTTATTTATTTATTTTTCTATTTCTTTTTTTTGAGCAGATACTATGTATATGTTAGATTATAGTACTAAAAAAAAAATCTTCTATTTCTTTTTTAAGAAAAGCAAAAAATTTCATGTTTTGAATTGAGGTCAACATTTTTTGAGACATGAAAAAATGGTCAAAATTAAAAATTTTAAAGTTCAACTTTTTTTTTTTGAAAACTAAACTTCAACTATTCTAACCACTTTTGTTTAGTGGTAAAAAATTCTGACAATTTTTTTGACCACTTTAACAATGGTCTAAAAAGTTGACAAAACTATAAATTTTCATCTATTTTTTTAATTGTTCCATAAAAAATAACGAAATTTTAGAATTTTTCTTATTACGTTACCACCTCCTCAACATTTTTGTAGCGGTCAACATTGATTAGATGAGCACGTTTATCTATATAATATATATAAATGAAAAATTATAGAATACATAGAATATGTCTATTTATAGAAATATTATTCACTTAAGCGATGATAGCAATTGAATACGTGGTATCCCTATTCTCTAAAATATTATTATTATTATTATTATTATTATTATTATTATTATTATTATTATTATTATTATTATTATTATTTTTATAGCAAGTAAGGGTGGATAATAAATAATAATTAGAAGATGAAAAACAGAAAACTGAAGTAAAAGAATCCTAATACTTGTAATAAATCTATCTAAAAATCTCTAAAAATCAAATTAAATGTTGATTGATGTAAACTCTAGTTTGAAAGAGAGTGAAAAGCCATCACTTCAAACAACTACGATTCGTCAAGATTTTGTGTATTCAACTTGCTTCTTGTCCTTTAGTGTATCGCATGGCTACAAGGCATGAACCAATTCACCAAGCGCAAAGAATCATACAATTCCAAAGAGGTAGTCAAGCGTGGAGCATAACTATTATATTTAAAATTTAAAATATACGAGATCAATTATGTATTATCAATATTTTTTTTATCAAGTGCGTAACATATGGTCTTTTTAGCGCAATTTATCTTTTTGATCTCTTGTGTGAGTTACAAATGTTGGGGGTATTTTTCAAAAATAACAAGTGCAAACAAAATTTGAGTCATGTATCATACATTTTTTTTAAAATATTATTTGATACCTCCCAAAGATGTCAGGAGTATTATAGCCTAAGCTTTTCAATATAAAATGACTTTACGATAAATTAGTTGAGCACTTAAACAAATTTAGTAGGGCAAACAAGAACAAGGACAAGAGCACAGAATTTGAGAAGATGAACAAAAGTTTTCTAGAAAGAGACAACAAATTTCATAAGGTTGTGAAACCATATGCTCAACCACGGTATTTATAGGCCGGGAGAAGTGGTCAAATTAGCATTGACATAAATTTTTTTAAAAAAATAGTTTGTAACCTCCCCATAATAGACAATTATATTTAATTTGCAAATAATAGCTAAGGTAAACGGTTACAACCCTTAAGAAATAAATAGTGACGAGAATTTAATTACTCTTAGTTATTTCAACGGAAGGGTTATATAATGATAGCGTCTATTCCGGAAGATCATCCACAACTTTTGAAAGACAAGCCTCAATCGAAAGACCAAAAGACATTTCGGCAAATCTCAGTAAACCACGCAAAAGCAACCGACGCGCGGAAGGTCCACCACCGGCTAGTGGCAGAGGTATGTTGACCGACTAAAATAAATAGAATAGGGGTCAACATATAAATATAAAGAAAAATTTTGAGAATAATAAATATAAAACTTTTAATTCTCAAAATATAATTTAAAAAAATTAATAACTGCTTGTTTCATGAGAACTGAAAATGCAAACCGAAGAGCAAGAGTGGAAACCGAGATTTAAAAAAGCCCTATTTTTTAAAAATAACTTTTCCTCTCTTCTTGCAATAGCTATGGAGTTTCAAAGTTGAGTTCAAAACTCAAACATTTTTTGTGTTGCTTTGTTTTTCAAAACATTGATACTTTGCTAAATGATGTTTGAACCTCTTGTAAACGCTATGATATCCTTAATGTGTGCTCTTAACTCTGCATTTTTCAATATCCAAGAGGTTGGTTCTCTTGCTGAAAAACTAGTTTTTTACTTGTGAAATTAACTTTAATATTACCGATGACAATTAGAAGTGTTGAATGAGTTTTTTTTTCTTTATTTTTTTTTAAGTAATGAAGATAGTGAAAAATAGATTGTGCAATTGAATGGGAGATAACTTAATGAATGATTGTTTGGTTTCTTTTATTGAGAGGGATGTGTTTGAAAGCATGGTTGATAAAGAAAAAATTATACAACGTTTTCAAAGTATGAAAACACGCCGTGGACAATTGTACAATGAAGACATTTATTTATAAATGTAATTTATATTTATATTTTTATATTATTGAAAGCAATATTACCTTTAGTATATTGACCCCACTGAATTTAGATCTTGGATCCGCCACTGCTGCCATCAAATCATTGCGGCGAATGGCAAACCAGCTGTTTCATGTGTGTGAACCAACATACTCATTCAGGAAAATTAGAACATTAGGTTAAATTTCCACATAAAAAGTTAAGTGTAATTACTCTGTATCTCATATATAGCAAAACTATCCTATCAAAGTACGTGTATTTTTTGGGGGGTAACATAAGTAACCCGTAATTACTACCCGATGGTTACGTACTAAGTAAACCATAGGAAAGACCCTATGCGACAAGCTCAACTAAGAGAAATTGGTAAGAATCAAATTCGTGACATTTAAGTATGAAAATCATATTTAATCTAATTGATCACCTATTTCAGGACAAGTGCACAATACAATATGAACTAGTGGAGTATTTTAATTGTTCCATTTTTATATTCAACTTTATTCATAAGTTAAATTAAAGTTTTCCTCTTCTATATATCTAAAGTGAAATATTTTTAATATCAAAATTACAAATATACTGCACACATGTTTGCCCACATGAGTTTAGCTCATCGGTTCAGTAGGCAGTATTTAGGAGAAGAGATCAATGCTTGAAACTATGCATTAAAAGTGTAGAGATTATGCCCAAAGTGAGTAGGTCAACCTTGTCTGCTGAACTATGGAGTTATCGTGATTTACATCCTCTCACATGCTCTGTCCAGGCGAGGGAACTTTAAGGAAACTTCTAGAGGAAAAGAAAAAAAAAAAAAAGGAGATAGTTTCTCCTAATAGTGTCACAAAGTTTCTAACTTTTTCTAATTTTAATTCTCACATTTTTCATTTTTTTTTCAAATGAAAAGCATGCACTTAAATATTTTTTTTAAAAAAATCAAACAAAAGAAATCAA
>CM008335.1:28276271-28294207 GCA_002525835.2 Ipomoea batatas
GGCAACAATTCCCACTTCATAAGCTATGCTGCTTTCTGTCCTAATTCCTCTCAACTCTCAAGCTATCTAGTAAATTTGAATAAATTAAAACTGTTCGTGTCATACTCTTTTTGTTTTCTTGTATTTCTGAACTTTGTGGTCTGCTTGTTCTGTTAGGTGCTATGCACGTTTGCATCCTCGTGCTGTCAACTGCCGCAAAAAGAAATGTGGGCACAGCAATCAGGTGTTTTTTGCTAACTCTGCATTAGATTTTATTGAGTTGTGTTACCATTTGACTACCACAGCCTCACATAACGCATTTCCTATTCTTTTCGGTTGCAGTTGAGGCCAAAGAAGAAGATCAAGTAGATTTTGTGTCTGAAGATTTGCCAGTCTTGTAGTGGATGGTTTTTAGAAATGTCAAGACCAATGGAATTATTATTATTCTGCTTTATTGTTTGACTGTATGAGTTGTCCAAAACTATTGATATGGGTATTGGTACTTGTCTATTTTCCAATCATCTTAAAAATATTTTGGCATTATGTTGAACTTATCTGTTTCGTTCATGTTTGGGTAGAGCTGTTAAGCTCCATGCTATTATAGATATTTCTGTGATGTTCAATCCAAGAATAGGGAATGCTCATTTTTTAGTTGACAATTATTTTTTGATCTGGGTCTCATTTGAATCTCCATGGACTTGGCTCCCACTGCAACATGACTTTGTAAAAAATCAATTGCATTCTAAATAACAAATGTAAAAGAATGAGATGCTCTCATACATCTAACTTTCTTAATAGCATGTTTGTTTTACTTAAATGAATTATGAATAAATAGTTATTTCTTTGATCAGGTGGTATTTTATATGCAGTATTCTCTTTGTGAGGTATTCAAATTATATGAAAAACATTTTTCCAAACCAAACAACATAAAATGCTTTTTTTTTTTTCTCAAATTTTAATAATTTTAGTTCCAAGAAATTTATTTTCTAACCAAACACCTCATAATTTTTTGCGCCAAAAAGAATATTCTCACACTATTTTATTCATTTCCAACCTATTTATACTTTGTGCAACGGGTTCTATTGAGAATGTGTTTGGCAAAAATTGAATTTGTGACGTTCTATTATAAGAATCATATTCCACTCATTCGAGGTCCCATTTTGGAACTAGAATTTAAATTGGGAATACAATTAGTCACGTTAGAGTAATTACACCCTTTTCTTTTTCTAATGAATCATTGACATATTGAATGGGAAAAAGAAATAGGGTTGTCAATAAGACACCCTCCAAACAAGAGTCTTAGACTCTTGTTCAGCTTCTATAGCTATCCTAGAACTTAGAATAGATTATTGGATGCCCTCTTCTTTTGAGGAGGTTACAATTTATATTGCAATGCAGAAAATAAATATAGTAAAAGGAGAGAACTGAGAAGCTAATTTATTTATGTCAAGTTCCATGATTTAAGATTCTTCCCAAACATGTGTTTTGATTGTCTGGTTTGATGTTCAAATTTCCTGATTTCCCTTCTTGTGTTGATTCCCTTTTTTTGCATGAGTAAACCATCCATTCCCTTGGGTGCGTATCATTGCCACCCACCAAAGAAACAACCTTGTCCTTAAGGTTGGAGTGGGGAAACTGACCTCGGAAATCAAACACGTCCATCCAAGTAGTGTCAACTTTCGGGTGGCCCTCCCATTGCACTAGAACATGCGAAATTCTTTGTAGTTTGTGAACATTCAAGATGTCTTGCGGAAAATAACCTTAGTCGGTCACAACCATTTCTTTGGGAAGGACGATCACTGGCATGTGATTTCTTGTAACTCTTCGAAGTTGGGACACATTAAATATAGGGTGTACCTTTGCAGTTGTTGGCAGTGCTAGCTTGTAGGAAACAACACTAAATTTTTAGATAATCGTAAAAGGGCCGTAGAAGTGAGGGGCCAACTTTTGGTTGGTGCGATGGTGGATTGTGGATTGTCATGTGGCCGAAGTTTCAATAAAACTATCTCCTTCAGTGAATTCCAACTCACGTCTCTTGGCAATTGCTACTTTAGTCATCGATTCTAACCTTTTTGTAAGTTGTGACGGAGTTATCTTAACATTTCGTTCATATTAGCATGTTCTTCAACTACTGCCTCCACTTTAAATTCCCCAAGTAAATATTGTTGCAAGTTTGGTGGGGGTCGTCCATACACCATTCGAAATGGGGTCAGGCCAACAACACTATGAAAGGAAGTATTGTACCAGTATTCGGCTCAATGGAGTAAACGTCCCTATTATTTCGTTTGTTTTGAGGTCATACATTGTAAGTACTGCTCAAGGCATTTATTAAGGACTTCAAATTGGCCATTTGTTTGAGGGTGGTAGGTAGTATTTATGCGCAACTTGGTGCCCCACTTGTCAAAAAATTATGTAAAAAAAGTAGGCAGTATTCATGCGCAATTTTGACACACCAGGCATTCTACCACAAATTGTTGCGTTCGCTTCATCATACCTTTTCAATAAAAGCTGGCAACTATTCAACAATAAGTGTGAATGTGTGATAAGCTTCAGAGTTCCCTCCCAATGGTGTGGAGTGAAATTCTTCCAAGAGGCGATGAATCCAAGGTGATGTGGCTGGTAAAACAATGCATCCTTTATAAAACAAACGCCCTTGAAGAAGTTGAAAAGGAGGTCGACTTGTTGGGTTGTTGTAAAGGTGTTGCACAATAGAACTTAAGTAAGAGTTTTTGGCAATGGTTGTACCCAATTCAACCCAATCTATCCACATTGGTAAGATACTGCCGACAGTTCAAGTTCCTCATTCTAACGAGACAAAACATTTGTTTATTATTTAACCGCATGGGCTTATACACAATTTCAAAGTCATACCCCATGAGTTTGGCCATCCAATTTTGTTGAGATGGGGTGGTGATGCGTTGCTGTAATAAGTGGCAGACGCTATAGTGGTCTGTTCGGACTATGAATTGGTACTCTACGAGATATGGCCTCCATTGTTGAATTGCTAGCACAAGGGCCATTAATTCTTTTTTGTAAGTAGACTTCGACAATATCTTACCGAAGAGTCCTTTGCTAAAAAATGCTATTGGCTTATGACTTTGGAGTAACATCGCGC
Organism: Ipomoea batatas; assembly: GCA_002525835.2. Taxonomy (NCBI): domain Eukaryota; kingdom Viridiplantae; phylum Streptophyta; class Magnoliopsida; order Solanales; family Convolvulaceae; genus Ipomoea; species Ipomoea batatas. Next base: position 28,279,366 of record CM008335.1, read on the forward strand.
CAATCCTTGTCCCTGATGCATCGCATTTAATAATGAATGGGTGAGAGAAATCTGGTGTTGCCAAAATAGGAGATGTGGCGACTGCATTTTTTAGGTCTTCAAAAGCCTTTTGCGCAGCCACCGGTCAAATGAATTTTTCTCCTACATCTTTCTTTAGAAGGGCCGTGAGGGATTGTGCTATTTTCCTGTAATCTTTAATGAACATCTAGTAGTAGCGTATAAGGCCTAAGAATCCCTGAACAGCTTTGACAGATTCTAGTATGGGTCAACGGAGAACGCTAGAGACCTTAGATTGGTCCATTGCAATCCCAAACTAAGAAACAACATGACCTAAGTATTCAATTGCAGTTTGACCAAATTGACATTTCTTTGCATTAGCCTTCACTTGGTGATCTTGAAGTATCACCAATACTACTGTCAAGTATCATAAATCTTCCTCCCAAGTTATACTATACACCATAATGTCATCGCGAAGAAAACTAGTACATATTAATGAAAATATGGTCGGAAGATGTCATTCATTATAGCTTGGAAGGTAGTCGGTGCATTGGTTAACCCAAACGTCATTACTAATAATTCGTGACGGCCAAAGTGTGTTCGAAACGCTATTTTGGGCACATCATGTGGAACTTATATTTAGTGGTATCCTGAACAAAGATCAATTTAAGAAAAGTAATGAGCACCATGCAATTCATCTAACATCTCCTGTATAATTGGAATGCGGTACTTGTTTGGCATGGTAACTTTGTTGAGTATCACCAGCTGCCATCCTTTTTCTTAACTGATAAAGCTGGACTTGAACTTGGTTGAATGATACTCACAACTAGCATCTCCCCCACCAATTTTTCAATATCATATTTTTTATTATGTCCATAACGATACGATTTCACATTTATTTGAGATGAGTCTACCTGCAAAACAATTTGGTGATCATTTGTTCGAACTGGAAGCAAGCCATGAGGGTGGCCAAAGATTTTATGGTGGTGTTGCAACAATGTGCTTAATTGAGAGTGTTGTTGGGCAAAAATTTCGCTTGGACTATAATATGGAATTGGTGAGGCCGAAATCTCCTAGAGCTAGCAACAATAATCAACTGCCTCCAATTTTTCTAGTGAATTGAAGGTGATTGGCAATCGAGACAGAGATGGGTCACCAACCAAGCGAACCTGTTTATCATCAATTTTGAAATCTATAGTTAATTTCATCCAATTTGCCTTCACGTTGCCTAATTTCTCCTGCCATGAAATACCCAGAATAACATCCACTCTACCAAGGGGAAATACGAAGCAATCCAGTGGCATTGTAACAGGAACCAAATTAATTGGCAATTGAGAATATTTACCATCTGACTCAGTGCGACGACTAACCCCCAATTTAACTCTGAACTTTGACGTGGGTTCTAGTTGTTGTTAGACATGAGTGACTTAGTTGAGAGAAATAACATTATTACTTGCTCCATTGCCAACCATTATAAGGATGTCATTGGTGCAAATCTTTCCCCTTAAATTCATGATTTTTGGGCCGTCGATACCACCAGTGCAAATAAGGGAAAGTCAAGTAACGAGATGTGAGAAGCACTCCCGAATAAGTTTTCTACTACGTGATTAGACATGACCCCATCACCACTTTCGTCCTCCTTATCTTCAACAACAATTAATGTCCATAGATATTTATTTGTGTTGAAACATCATGGAGCAAAATCAGGAATGTTTCAATAATGTTAAAATAATAATCTAGAGCAATGTGTATCCTAGAGCAATGTGCAGTCTTGAGCATTGTGCTATTCCTAGAGGAGTGTGATAGTCTTGAGCAGTGTGTACCTCATGACTATATATATGTGTGTATATCAGTGTATGGTGTATGTAGTATGCAGTAAAGTAATATACAGAAATATAAGAATTATAACCATTTCTCCATCCTTGATTATTCATTTAGTTTCTTCCTAATTGGTGGGTGGTGTTATTCTCCACCCGCCAGACCTGTGATTCTTCCAAATTCAACATGGTATCAGAGCCTAAGATTTCTAGGCTATTTTCTTTCCATTTCTGAAAAACACCATCTTTTCCGGCGACCCGCGGCTGTTTTATCTCGTTCCAACTCACTTCCGGCTAGTGTGTGAAGAAACTACCACCACAGCCTTGCTCGGAACCTCGTCGCGAGACGTCACCTGAAAACTGGTCGCCAAACTCCGCTGCACGCGCCGCCACACTCCGGCGAAAGTATTCACTCTTTTTCGGCCAGATCTCTCTCCCCCGATCTTCGTTCAAGGTGTTGTTGCCTCCAGTAGATTCGCCTTGATGAGACACACCTGGGAGTGTATTCAGGTTTCCGGTCATGCCGGTCAACTGCCGGTCAACGACAAGTCAACGCCGGTCAACTACCGGTCAACAGTTTGAAAAATTCCGGCGACTGTGGTATTAAATTCAACCGTGCTTCCAGTATATGATGCTATCATACTTGGCCTCTATTTCTAGCTTTTCACCTTGAAACCACATCTTTTTTCTCCTCGGGATATCTTGATAGCGTGGTGTTCAGTATCTATTTCTAGCTTTTCAACTTGGCTTCTATTTCTAGTTTTTTGTGTTGAACTACCACATCTTTTACCTCTTTTCCTACTAGTGTCATGTATTTGTTTAGTTCACACAACATCTCCCTCCATTATAGCATCACATGATGTCCCAAACTACAGTAATACTATGGGCACTTCTCTGCCAAAGTGCTGCAAATTTTTGGAAACCATTGATGCCTATGGGTGAAATTTGAAGGTTTTTGGGTTTATTGCTGAACTTCTTTGGTTCTTCCCATGGTGTTTACTATTTTTGGTATAACCGTGCTATTTCTTTATCTCCGGTATGCCTTATCCCATGGATGTTAAGTTTCAGCACTACTATAAAGGCCTTTGATTATTTTCCATGTTTCAAGTAAGCGGGAGTGTGACTATCTACAATCAGTGTGCTATCTTCAACTCTGTGTTATTTTCCTTTGCTCTGTTTTGGTTTTATCTTCATTTCTATAGGTTTTGCTTCATCCTTTGCTCCCTTTCACCTCCGCTGCTCTCGATGAAGATTGTTGTTGGCAAGTCATAGAGTGCTTATGTTGCTGTGAGGGTGTTCATGTTAATCTTTACCCTTGGAGCCATCATTATCAAGAATGTTCGTGACAAGCTTTGCCCTTGATGCATTTCCAAGGGTTGTGTATAGCATTATCTCTCCGAAGCCATCCAGCGCTGTTATCCTCTAGCTGCTTGTAATCTTCATTTGTAATTTAGAGTGGAGTTTATGTTTGACTTCAAGCTTAGAACTTCTAGATGTTCCAGCTTGAGGGGGAGTGTTGAAACATCATGGAGCAAAATCAGGAATGTTTCAATAATGTTAAAATAATAATCTAGAGCAATGTGTATCCTAGAGCAATGTGCAGTCTTGAGCATTGTGCTATTCCTAGAGGAGTGTGATAGTCTTGAGCAGTGTGTAGCTCATGACTATATATATGTGTGTATATCAGTGTATGTAGTATGCAGTAAAGTAATATACAGAAATATAAGAATTATAACCATTTCTACATCCTTGATTATTCATTTACTTTCTTCCTAACTGGCGGGTGGTGTTATTCTCCACCCGCCAGACCTGTGATTCTTCCAAATTCAGCAATTTTGACAGACATGCAATGGGTAGTAAGGTTGCTGGCAGTGAAAACAAAGCCCTTTTGCTCTCATATCAAGATACTCCCGATATGTGTAATGGCGAGTTGCTTTCTGTGCGAAAGATGAACTAGAGTTATGATGATTAGAGAAAGATCGAGACTGGAAGGTGAAAGAGTTGTTGGAATTTTTGTCTGATTGGTAGGGATGGATTGATACCATAGTTATCATGGAGTCGCCTAGGTGACGCCGATGCCGGTGGAGACAAAAAGCTTAGAGGTTTTGCCTCACCTGAAAACCCAACTGACTACTTTGTTTTCTCTTTGAGTTTTTACTCTTTGATTTTGGTTTATAAACCAAAGACATCACTTTGGTTTATATTGTCTTATCACTAGGCAGTGGGCATAGGCAGTGCCTCACTGCCTGTCAGCTGTCACTTGTTTCTTTTCTTTTTTATTTTATTTTATTTTTTAAAATTTATTTGATATTCTTAATCCCCTTCATTGTTTGAACACTACATGAATATATTTTGGTTTATATTAATATTTTTTATGGTTGGGCAATGGACAAAGGCCGTGCCTCACTACCTGCCATTTATTATTATTATTTTTTAAAAAATTTATTTGATTATTTCTTAATCTCCTTTATTGTTTGGACATTACATGGATATATTTTGGTTGATATTAATTTTTTTTTATGGTCGGGCAGTGGGAGGCTGCCACTTTTTTTTTTTAATTATTTGATTATTCCTAATTTTTCTTCATTGTTTGGACACTAGGATACTAATATATGGCTGAAAATGAGTTAAATAAGAGCTATGATCCATCTATCGATCCTAAGAAGAAAGTAAAACTCAATGATCCGGGATAAAAATATAAATTTTGGCGGAACTTAACAAACAATGACTTGGTTGAATGCTCACTTTGTCACAAACAAATACATTCAGGAATCAAAAGATTAAAACAACACTTGCAGCCGGTTATGGAGATGTTGCAAAATGTCCCAAAACAACTATCGGAATTATGAAGGAGATGCAACAATATATGTAAGGCACATCAAGGATGAAGAAAGCAATGGTGATCTTGGATGATGATGTGAATGATGCGTGCAAGAAACGAAAGAAAGACAACCAGCATTTCATTATTCCGTTACTTATCCAAGTTCCAGGATTGCTAGTAAAAGAAAACAATCAACTTTAAGATTTGCAGAACCGCAGCCAGAGTAGCAAAACAAAATCAATTGGTTGCAACACGTCTTAGAAAAACTCTTGAAGAAGTCATTGCGTAAAGACATTCCAAGGGTCCAGCTCAAATAACTCTTGAAGCTTGTATAAAGAACGAGGAAGAAAAAGAGAGGACAATAATGCATATAGCATATTTCTTCTATGAGAATGACATACCGTTCAATGTAGCAAATTCAAGGAGTTTTGGAATTATGATTGAATCAATTGGACAAATGGGACCGGGATTGAAGCCTCCTAGCTTTCATGAGTTATGATTACCTCTCCTTGAGAAAACAAAACAAGCAACTGACAATTTGAAAGAAAAACACAAGCTTGCTTGGAAGGAATCCGGGTGCACACTCATGTCAGATGGATGGACATATAGGAGGGGTAGACACTTGATTAACTTCCTTACCAATAGTCCTGAGGGGACTTTCCTCTTGGAGCAAGTTGATGCATCAAGTGAGGTACATGATGGACCAATGTTAGCTGCATTGTTGGAGAAGAAAATTGAAGAAATTGGCAAAGACGGTGTTGACAAATAGTGACTGACAATGTGGCTAATTATAAGGCGGTCGGTAGACTTTTGGAAGCGAGAATTCCTACTTTATTTTGGACTCTTTGTGCAACACATTGTCTTGACCTCATGCTAGAGGACATTGGAAAGTTGAGAGAGTTTAAGTCTAAAATTGCAAGTACTAAAAATGTTACCACTTTTATTTATAGACATTGCTGACTCATTAATGCTATGAGAGAGCAAACAGGTGGAAAAGATCTTGTGAGATCGGGAGCTACTCAATTCACCACAACATTCTTCACATTACAAAGTTTGTACAAGAACAATAATGTTTTGAGAAATTTATTTGTTAGTGAAGATTGGTACAATTCTAGGTTAGCTAACATGGAAGCAAGTAAAAGCTTGTGTGACATTGTGCTTTCAACAAGATTTTGGACTGTTGTTGAGGAATGTATAATGACATCACATTCCATTTTGATTGTATTAAGGATTGTTGATGGTGATACGACTCCAACTATGCCCGAGCTTGCTATGGCTATGATGACTGCTAAGAAGAAAATGAACGAAACATTTACAAGCAAGCCAAGGTTGTTGGCGAAGTTCATGGATATTGTTGAGGAGAAATGGGAAGATCAAATGAAAGTGAAGTTATATGGGGCTGCATTGTTTTTAAATCTTTCCAAATATTTTGATATTAAGGAGAATGATAGTATATATACTAGTAGGCAACGAGCCATGTTCAATGAAGTTCTTGTGAAGATGATCACTGATGATGAATTGCAAGTGAAGATTAGCAATCAAGCTGATAATTATGATCGCATGAGAGGAAACTTTGGGTTGCAATTAACAATCAAGCAACACAAAACAAAGAGTCCTAGTAAGTAATACTAACTAAGTAACTAAGTAACTATTAAGTACGAGCCAAGACCTTATGGTCTAGTGGCACCCGATTGCACTCCCATATGAAAGAGGGTGGGTTTGAGTCTCAATAGAGGCTATAGATACTACATTCTAACATTTAAAATTTTAAATACATAAAATTTTAACTTGTTTAGTTTTTTTTTTACTTTTACTTTTTAAGATCTAAAAAAAAAAAAAAAAACCGTTTAGAGCACAAGAGATTGAATGACTTGGGGTATGTTCAATACAACCGCAAAATTGCAAATAAGTTTCAAAAGATGCGTGAAGAAGGGTCCAACTTTAATCCATTAATCTTATAAGAGTTCCAATGGAATAATGAATGGGTTGGTGGTAGTCAATCTAGTGATGATGTTCATCTCAGGGAAGATCTTTCATGGCGATTTGTTGATGAAGTAACTGGTGCATCAAACAACCTTAAGGGCCGTAATCTTCTTACAAGAGCTCATGTAGGGGAATGTACGACTATACCAATTTTGAGCTATTCATGACTAGTACTTCTAGTTCTAAGATTGATGAGGAAGAACAAAATGAAAAAGAATATCATTTTCCAAATGATGATAAAGAAATTGAAGATCTTGATGATGATGTTGAAGGTGATGATGACCAAGTGGGAGGAAATGAAGATCTTGGTGATGACAATGAGGGACAACAGAATATGAATGACTTTTTGATGAATATTTGGGAGTTTTAACTTGGATTTGGATATTATTCTACTTGTGTGGTATTGATGGATAGTGGATTTGGTGACTTGATGTTTGTTAACTTGGATGTTGGATATTATTCTACTTGTGTGTTCCATATGTTTAAGTGTTTAGACTTTAGAATCTTTATATATATATATATATATATATATATATATAACTTGTCGCCTAGGCGTGCACCTAAGCGACAAGGCGGTCAGGGAACGCCGCGACTTAATAGGGCGCCGTGATAACTATGGTTGAAATTGATATGGATTGATGATGAACAATTGAAAAAGAATGGGTTGGGCTTTGTTTTAAGAGTCCGGTAGTTTCTCTAATTGTAGTAATTGAAGACTTATTCTTTAAAAATTCATCTTGACCTTCTCCTTCTACAATATTATGCCGAGATATGCGACTCGTAGTGAGAAACTCTAACTTGTTTTCCACAGCCTGGGTTACCTTCAACGCCGTGCGCAAGTACACTACATTGTTCGGTCGGAGACACGTACTCGGATCGCGGGCTTTAATCCATCAAGGTAAAATTCCAATTGAATGTGAGGACCTGGACCTGGAATATGTGTAACACGTGCTCTGAATATATCTGCACATTCATCAATGATGCCAATCTGCCAGAGAGCAGCTAGTTGTTTGATAGGAGGGCATGTTAATTCGCCACCAAATTCCTCCAATAGTTCTGTTGTGAATTGTCTCCACGTGAGCATGAGATGTTGCTGATGCAGCCATTGGAGCATCAGTCCTTCTATGTTGATAAACATCGTGTGGACTTTCAAGTCTTCACGGTGTTCTACTCGCGCCAACCATCTTGTTGGGGCTGTGCTATCAAAGGTAGGGATCTCGATTTTACTAGAGAAGAGGGAAGTGCCATTGGAGCATCGGTCCTTCCATGCTGATAAACACCGTGTGGACTTTCAAGTATTCACGGTGTTCTACTCGCGCTAACCATCTTGTCAGTTCGATCTCATGACCTCCCATATGAGATAGTCACTACATGTCATCTGAGCACAAGGTGCTTGGCATTTCCACCTTAGTCTTTTCATACCCAATTACAGTTCTTTTCTCCTTAATTCTCTCCTCCCAACCAACCCCTGTTAGGGTATCCCGACTATCCCCATTAGTTGCCTTTGCATTGATTTTGGAATAGTAAAAACTTGGTGGGTGGTGTTTTTATAAATGGGAGGGGAGTGTTTTAGAGGAGTTCTTTCTCGTGCAAAACAAAGTGTTTTTGCAGGTTTGGTGGGCCCCATTGGGGGGAATGTCTCTGCGCCTCACGTGCATGAGGCGCAGTGACCGCGCCCAGGCGGGCGCGTAATTTATTTATTTTTTTAATTTTTTTTTCAGTTTTGTTTATTTTTTGTTTTGTTTTGTTTTTTTCTTTTATTTTTTTTCCTCAATCGCATTTTCTCTTTCATAATCACACTCACACTTACAAAAACTCCTCAAAAACCACACCCAAATTTAACTATTGATAAAGGCCTTATGACTAGTTCTCAATTGGATTTACTACGTAATTAAGTATACAACAAAAATAAAAGACAAATTGTGATTCAACCGGAAGTCGGGAACCGAGTGAGCTACTCACAACTCCCAATCGCAAAACTCAAAACCTCCGCGTTCTGCCAAAAACTCCTCCTCACCAATTGGAGGTTGAGTTTTATGAATGCTGTTTTTGTTTTCATAAAACTCAAAACCTCCAATGGGTGAGGGGGAGTTTTTGGCAGAATGCGGAGGCAGGGGTGGTAAGTGGCAACAACGTCAACGTGATCCTCCCTCCCAATGTCCAACGTCACCTCGCTCATCGGCGTCCGCCACCACCGGCTAACCGCCGGACGATTCCAAGGTGAAGCTCAACCACGTCATTAACTCCATACACAAAACCCTTGGGATGTTCCACTAGCTCTATCTCACTGTGTCTTCCTTCAATGTCGCCTCCCAACTTCCCTTTCTCCAGCGCCTGTATGTTATGTACTCACCGCAATGCAATATTCACCTTTTAAATATCCTATATTTGAAATTGTTTCCATTGCTTTATGAATTTTATCAAAATTTCGTTTAGGAATACTCTTGTGTTGGAGTTTGATAATATGGTCAAATTAGCAGAGAAATGTGATATTCCGGTGCCTATGAAGGTTCTCAAGTAATATTTCATTTTTCCTCCTCATTTTACTTATTAATTATTCTATATTTTACTCTCTCAATCTGTTCTCATTTTCTTATTTTCTCTTTCTTTAGTTTAATTGACGATGGGAAGAATCCATATGAGTTTACTAGGGACGTTTTGAATAGTTGCATAGCCAAGAACCAGATCACTAGAGGAAAAACAGATGCCTTCAAGGTTAGATTTACTTTTATTTGCACTCTATATGTTTCCATGAGCGTAATTGCAAGGTATTCTCAATGCTTGAGGTGGTATCTGTGTTTGAGAGGATGAGAGCAAAGCAAAAGCCTGGTCAGTGGTGTCCCTCTAACTTTTTTAGTTACATACTTCTATCCTTTCCTTCACAATCATCCGGTTCTCTATCACCATTTTTGACAAATCACTTTCCATAATTTTTATGTGCCATCAACATTCTTGAAGCCATACGACTGCAACTTTTAATGGGGCACTCTTCAATCTATCTATATGTGATAATTAATTTTCTCTTCCTGACAAAAAAAAAAATTCTTTTGTGGCGTCTTTTGGCTCATTCAATTCAATGCAATAACATATTTCTTTTATCACTCTGGCACAGGGTTTGCGAAAGCATCTTTTAGATGAACTCGAAGAGGCATTTCCTGATGAAGTGGAAGCTTATAGGATGATCCTTGCAACTTCTGCTGCAGTAAGTTTCTCAGTTTTTACACTTGCTGCAATCTCTATAGTCTATAGGCTAATGCACTCAACTAGGCCTTGATACCAATTTATTTGGCCTCAGCAATATGGGTTTAATTTGGACTTAATATAATTATACACTAAATCTTTAGTGAGCATATGAGTTAGCACTTACCATATCCTTCTGAATAAGTAGCAATTACCCTCTTTTCTCCTATTTGTAATAAAACCAAGACCAGATATCGGACTAGCCTCTAATATCAGGTTGCTGGTAATCTGTTACGAGTTTACGACTGATTCCACTATTTGACAAACTGGTTGCCATCAGAATCTAATCAATCTATGTGTTGTGTGATCCAATACCACATCTTTTGCAACTGAGTTTGGATCCTCTATTGACCAGGATACTCCAAACCCCTCTGGATAGGATCTGGATGATGCCATGCCATCCTCATTCGATTAGAAGGCTAAGATCTATAAGCTATACCTACAAGTTCCTCAATCCATTGCCGGCGTAAAGCATCTCTCTTCACACCCTTTTCAAATGAAAATTAACAACCAACCCCAATAAAAATAAACTTTGGAAAAAGGGTTAAATAAGCTCCCTAACTAAACAAAGCTCCATGTAACCCCATTAAACCGGCAAAAAAAGTGTGATTAAGTCATAATCTGAACTATTTAGTAGTAGGTTACTGCTGATGTTGCTAACACTTGGCTCCCTAATGTTTACGTGAGTCCTAGTATACAATTAGTTAATCAATTTATTAATTTTTTGAATCTTTTTCTAAAATAGCCATTGGCTGTCTCTTGTTGGTGGCTATTGACAGACAGCCACTGTTGTTCGAAAACTAAACATTGAGTCCATATCTGGACCTTAATGATGAGGGCGGCCATGACTGCTTTCTTTGCTAAGGTCTAGATCTGGGTACAAGACAACCATGGCGGTTAAAAAAAAAATTTGAATTGTTTTTAGACAGCCTTGGCTGTCCTTGTATAGTTTTTGGACAGCTGTGGATGTCCATCAACGGAGACAGCCACCAACTGTCTTCTCTGATGACAACCAGTGGCTATTAAAAAAAATTGAAAAATCAATAAATTAAATACTAATTGTACACTAGGATCCACGTGACCATTAAAATGCCACGCATTAGCCACATGAGCTGTAGCTTGTTGAATAGGTAAGATTAGACTCAATTGCACTTTTGTTGCCAGTTTAAGAGGGTTAAATGAAGCTTTTTTAAGTTAGGGGGTTCAATTGCACTATTCACTTGACTTAGGGGCTCTTATGGGGCTTATTTGACCCTTTTTCCAAAAACTTTATTTGAATTAAGACCCAAAAGCGGGCTATAAGAAAGGGTGGATGCAATATTAGTGGAGGTGTTGGTGCTTGAAGAGTAAAAACTTGATGACAGTGGAGTACTGCCCAGATTATCATGTTCTGGAAACAATGCAAAAAAAATCTTCTTTCATTATTGAGAAAAGTAGCCAATGATGTGAAAAGCAACAACTGCTGACGCGATGTGTTTTTCAGCATGCTAAAAGAGATTTACATGATCCACCTAGACAAAAAGTAATGGGATTGAAATTGATGAAGATCCATTGGTACCTTTTAGTTTGAAGCACATTATGGTTAGAGGATATAGATAATTAGAATGAAACTGTTGAAGAACGACTAGAAGAAGAATATATAGAGTTGAAGAGAAAGAGCGAGTGATTTAGGGCCACAATGGTTAAAATGGGTTTTAGATTTCAGCCTTTGGATCTTGTAAGGATGATGTGGCATCATACAGACCATGACTAGTTCATATTGGTTGATCTACCTAATGTCCCAAGTTCTTTCTCCTTAAAACCACTAGCCCTCGACTCCTTGAGATTATAAATCACTTAACATCCTGTCAAATTAATAAAAATTCCAATTAAATCTTGCAACACCAAATTGACCAACGTGAGTAATCTATTGTAGAGAGAGGGAGAGATAGGGTGCATATGTTTGGTAAATGATTGCTGGTTGACAGGAAGGAGAAGAGGTTGAGGGAGCTGGGAGGGATAATATAAGGTAGAGAAGAGGGAGATTTGAGACAGGAGAATCAGAGAGAGACAACAGAGAAGGATGCAAATTGGAGAGAGACAATAGAGAAGGACGAAAATTGGAGAGCGGTGATAAAAATGGGTACAAAGAACTAGATCTCACTCAAAGTTATGCAATCGAATAATGAAACATTTGCTGCCAAGGATCTGATGAGACAGGCTACTAAATGAATTAAATGACAAGAATTGAAACATGATTAAATGGCACTGTGTTATTGGATTGCACATACTTTATTAAAAAAAAGGTACTAATATTTACTAACATATTGACTGTCATAAAATCTGCCACACATAATCATATGAGCCTCATTTTCATTTTCATGTTATATTCTGAGATTATAAGATCACACAAGAATCCCAAGGATGGAATGTGGAAGATTTCATTACCCCTTAGAAATTATATGGCAGCAATCATTGATGGGACTTTAGTGTTTAACACTCTGAATTGTCAAAATAATTGAATTTTGACTTGAGGGTGTACTAACATCAAGGGTTTGATGATAAAAGCTTCATGTTTGCCCTTGGCAGCATGAAAGAACTTTTGTCTTCATAGAATATTGTTCCAGTTTGGTAAATTTGTGATCATTCAAATTATGATTTTGGATTGTAAATAATCTATAATGGACGCCAAGTTACTGATTCTCATAGGCTAAGTTAAGGTAAGAATTATGATTCATAATCTTTGCCAAATAGATAAGAAGTAGATCCCTTTAATATGTAGTTAGGGGCCTGTTTGAAAACCCAAAAAATGACTTTTGGAAAGTCATTTTTCAGAATTTTTAGTGATTGGCTATTAGGGTGTGTTTGGTAACCTGTAAAATGACTTTTGGAAAATGTTTTCTGAGTTTTCTGTGTTTGGCAATGTCAGGAAAATGTGGTCAACGGAAAATGTTTTCCGTTGACTAAGGAAAATCAGTTCATTTTTCTGGAAAATGACTTACGGAATTTTTTTCCGTAAGTCATTTTACGGAATCGCCAGAATAGCTGTTTCACATGTTTTCGATCAAAACCAAGCCATATCACCTATGACCATAGACTAAGGAGGTGGGGAAACCGCCATATCACCAATGACCATGGACTAAGGATGTGGGGAAACCGCCGAAAACCTTTGCTACATTTTTTTTAATTTTTTTTTATAAATTCTATTTTTTATTAAATACCATTATTTTAATAACTATTATAATTTTTTATATTTTAAATAAAACAATTACAATGTTTAATTATACAATTCTATCCATTTTCCAGAAAATGAACCAAACACACAAAGACAGTTTTCCATAATACATCCAAACACTGGAAATGAAATTGTTTTCCGGAAAATGACTCATTTTCCAGAAAACATTTTCCAGAAGTCATTTTCCTACTTTCCAAACGGACCCTTAATGGAAAATGTAGTCAATGGAAAAATGATCCATTCTGGCAGAAAATGTCTTCCACGATTTTTACTTGGAAGATATTTTCCAGATTCCTATCTCACATTCGATTCTCTCTTTCCCTCTGAGTGGTGTCAAATGGGCAAGTTGGCCCGCCATTTTTCTGATTATTATTTGAACAAAATTGGGCTAGTCTGGTTAAAATATTGTTTGGGCTGGCCAAACAAAAAAAATCTTAGCCTGGCCCAACCCATAGCCCAAAAGATTAAAAACCATTTAACATTTTTTTTCTTCAATTTCTTTAGTTTATACTACCTGCATTTATCAATGGCCCATTAAAATATGGATTGGACTGGGCCAGACCAAACAATACAAAATGTTGACCCAACCCACAATCCCAAAAAAAAAAAAAAAAATCTTCAATTTCTTTCGTTCAGAGTTATTACATTTATCAATGCTAGATAAATATGAGTTGGGCTGGGCTGGGCCAAAAATAAAAGTCTTTGCTTGACTCACCCCACATTCCAAAAAAAAAAAAGTAAATTTTTTAATTCAAATTTTTAGTTCAGAATTATTATATTATAAGTTAAAAATTATTTATTTACATCTTATTATAATTATTATTAATCTTTATAACTTTTATAAATTTTAATTTAATATAAATTATTATTATTATTACCATTAAAGTAATTAATATTTTATAAGAAATAAATTTGTAAAAAAATTTATGTTTATGTTTTAAAAATGAACAAAATTAAAAAATACAATTTTCTGAATTTGAGTGAAACCAAAAAAAAAAAATGCAAATGTTTTAAAACTTTGAACCAAACACTAGAAAATGCAAATGTTTTCGGAAAAATGAATCATTTTTTTAGAAATCATTTTACAAAAACATATTTCATGTTTGCAAATGGACCCTAAAGATATGATCATATAAGATCTATCAAAATGATCATATAAGATCTATAAAAAAAAAAATGCACTCTTTGGAACCTTATGATATTGCTGTAACTGAGTGTTAAATGCATTTTGTTTATTGATATTGCTTGAAGCATTACTTTGTCTCTACTATAGTTTTTACAACAGCTGATCTTTAACATCCAAAACAGGAAGCAAAACAGTTGGCTCAAGCACAAAATGCATTACCAAATGGCGATGTAAAGGTGAAGCCAGAAATTTAAAAGTCAACATGTTGATTAAATTCTGGTATATCTAGCTAGGCTTTCTTTGAAATTGTCAACATCTTGAACAATGTGAGAGGAATATAATTATTTGGTATAGCTACAGGCGATTTCACTTGAATGTTCTGAGGGCCGTTTGGTTCGGGTCATCTGAGATTACCTAGGTAATCTGAGTCTGGTAATGTTATATTACCTTGTTTGTTTCAAATTATGAGATTACCTGGTAATGTTATATTACCTCAAAGCTGATGTGGCGGTAATGTTTCAAGGTAATGTGATTACCCCCGTTTTGTTAGGTAATCTAAGATTACCTTGGATTATTCCAACTTTACCCTTGTTAACTAATCCTTTAATAATAATAATAATAATAATAATAATAATACTAACACA
>CM008335.1:28327626-28350684 GCA_002525835.2 Ipomoea batatas
AAATTTTTTTTTTTTTTTTTTTTTTTATCATTAAAATATGACGTTTTAATGTATATGATATTTATATTTATGATATAATATATGAACTTATTATAATTTAATACAAATTATTTTGATATGATGTATGAATTTTTAATTTGTATTATTCTGAATTTTATATATACATTTTAGACGGTTGCATACTATTTGATTTTTTATGTCAACTTATTATGCTGTTAATTATTAATTAATAATTTATAATATATTAGAATTTGTTTACTATCCGTACAACTATATTTTGCAATTTTAGAATTTAATGAAGTGTTTTTAGATAAAATTTAAGCAATAATGAATTTAATCGAAAAAAATCGATTATATTTTGCTATTTTGCTATTTTGCTTCCATAAACTCTTGAGATTATGAAAGTTTTTTAAGTCAGGCTACTAAGGTGCACACAGATCAAGAGAGGTGAAGTATTCAATAAGGAGTTCAGTTTTCAAATTTGCCAAAAGGATTCAAGTAAGCTTTGCTAACTTTCTGATTATATTGATTAATTTTCGCATACAGAATAACATGTAAATTAGAATTTATTATGATTTACAGTGCTATTACTTTGTGTTTAACAATAACAAACTAACGTAACCAAATTATTATTATTATTATTATTATTATTATTATTATTATTATTATTATTATTATTAGATATTAGATATATGCAGCCGTACTTAGTAGTTATTATTATTATTATTATTATTATTATTATTATTATTATTATTATTAGATATTAGATATATGTAGCCGTACTTAGTTATTATTATTACTAGTATTTGTACTCGTGCGATGCACGGCCAACACTATTATATATTTATATATATAATTTATAGTCTAATATAAAAAAATAAATGATGAATAAAAGAAAGAAATTCATAATGCTAAAAATTGCAATTTTATTGAATACTTCTTTCTATATTACATTTTTAATCATACATAAAACTTGGTCATTTTCACCACAAATCAATTTGAATGTTTTTGCTAAAGAGAAGTGAATGTTGTGAGTGTGTGTCTTTATTGCAAAAGTGTAATTTTTTTTTTTAAAATCTAGCATATTACAGAAAAACTTAATAAAAATATACTGAGTAACAAATTGTATGTAATACTGTAGATTTGGTGCTTTCAAAGCTAAATTTTTACTCAAAGAATATATGGTCTAATACTGTAGGCAATTCCTAATATTTGAATATTTTGGATATTCAAATATGATATTACATATATCATATATGCATATAATGAATCCTTGAGCCTAGTGAGGGGTTGTCTTGTCAGTATTACATATACTGAGTAACAAATTGTATGGGTTTATCATAATATTATTATTATATGTATACTACAAAAAATAAAATTATATATATATATATATATATATATATATATATATAATTTGTTGTCCATTTAAGATTCCCGTTAATTTTCTATATAATTGCAGAAGTTGTCAATTTTTTCATATTATTATTATTATTAGATATTAGATATATGCAGCCGTACTTAGTTGTTGTTGTTGTTGTTGTTATTATTATTATTATTATTATTATTATTATTATTATTATTATTATTATTATTATTATTAATATTAGAATAGATTAGGTATTCAGTACGTACAAGTGTACAACAGCAGCCTAGCAAGTCGATCGTCTTCTTCAGCTTTTTTTTGTTGTTTTTTTTTTTGCAAGTTTCACTTGGTTTTTTTTACGTAGTTTTCTACAACTTTTTTTGAAAATCAAGCTTCCACATTAATTCCAGTTAGAACAAAACTTTCTTGGTGATCTTCTAACTAATAATTTGGTTTGAGAGTATGTATACTGACATGATACATTAATCCAACACAAAATTAATCTAGTGTATGTGAACCCTCGGTCATGATATATATTTCAGCAATATTAGGGCATATTTTTGTGATGGAAAATGCATGCATGTCCTTTATCGATATATATTTTGTTGTTATAGGTAATCAATCATTATTATTGTATTAAATTAAACATACATATATATAGGTGTTATCGATCTTTACGCCGTCAATTCCACGCCATGAAGCTCTTTACCTCTGCAATTCAATGGCAATGGCTGCTCCTTCTTCAACTTATCTTCCTCTGCTCGACAACCTGCGGCAGCCTGCCGCACAAATGCCACGAAATTCCTAGGCTCACCCCATTCTATGAGTCCATCCTACAACACTCATCTTCCAAACCTCTTCCCCCGACTTCAGAACCTTTTATTACACACAAACGTTGGACCACTTCAATTATGCACCTCAAAGCTATGCCACCTTCCAACAGAGATACATAGTGAACTCCAAGTACTGGGGTGGCGCCCAATCCAACTCCCCTATCTTCGCATGGCTCGGCGCTGAATCTCCCATCGACTTTGATCCTGAGACCGTCGGATTTCTCTCCAATATTACACCTCATTTTAAGGCCCTTCTCGTCTACATAGAGGTAATAATTGAAGAATGAATATTGTTAGGGAAATTAATGTATAGTTTTAATTGACAATTTATTTGTTAATTAAGTGGTCTAATTAATTATGCTTAAGGTATAGTTTTTAGTGTTGTTTATTTGCATGGGATGAGTGGCTCATATTTGTTCAAGCAAAAATGTTAGAGATGAGAAAATCAAGGCNATCTTGTTCACGATCTCTTAGCAAACGAACTTCCCATTGTTCAAGCTTTGTTCGTTTATTTACCGAGCTCAAAATTTTGTTTGTTAATGTTCGTTTACCTTAATAAACGAACATAAACGAACGCTTACTGAACACGAATCAACTGCATATTATTCACTGCCAATGATATAATTAGCGAAACTTATTGTCATCCATTTATGACGAGAATATGAGAGTATATCAATAATGGGTATCTGTGTAAACTCATGAGCTCCAAGCCTTGCTTTTATCACATCATTATTCTCTTTCGTACCAACACATATTCAATGGTGTGTACATAATTTAAAGAATAGCGAGCTAAACTTTTTGCCTTCCTTAATTGCTCCTTTTATTTATCAAATGATTAGGCCAATTCTTGTGCCTAACTCTGGATCCAAATAGAGCAATTTATACAGGCAATTGAGTTGTCGACAACATTTTCATAATTTTCTCCCATATCCATAATAATTCATGACAATTTCAAAATCACCTAGATGATAAACATTTCCCATCAATATTCAAATCTGGTCGTTTCGCATCCAGTATTAATTATTTTGTGCACCACTAGGTATTTCGTGATAGCGTTAACGTAAACGGGGTCTATGATTACGCTACGGATACGTGTGTTACGGGTGGTGAAGAATGTCGCTCGGTTGGTCAGTCGGTCAGTCTACCGGTCGACAACTGAGTGGTTTGGAACTATATGGCTCTACGGGTGACAAACAGTAATAAAGAGTGAGCAAGAGAGATAATGATCAAATCGCAAGTGTATTAGTGTAGTATTGATGAGTTCCCAAATCTTGCAAGTGAGGGGAGTGATCCCTCTATTTATACTAAGCAGGTCACGTGAGTATTCAACGGATGACATGCGGATGGTCTGACGTGTTATGTCGGCATTGGCCACATCCAACAGTCGTTCTACAGGATCTCCGTGACGCTTAGGTGCTCGAGGTGGCAGGTCAATTACTCACAAAATGCCATCATTTGTCGCCTCGAGCCTTGCAAACAATTAGAATCTTCGGGGAGCTCAAGTGATTCCCGTAGGTCGGAATCTCCTAGCTCCCTAGTAGGTTGCCCGTAGGGTGGCAATAAATTGCCCGTATGGCGACAGTAACTCAACCGTAGGGTTGTAGTAGGTCGCCCGTATGGTGGTAGTAGGTCACCCGTAGGGTGATAGTAAGTCGCCCATAGGGTGGTAATATGTTGACCAAGTGGTTGCTGACGAAGCGTAGAGTAGTCGATGCGGATCGACCAAGTGGTTGTTGGCACGTAGAGTGGTCGATGCGGACCGACCGAGTGGTTATCGACGGGGTGTAGAGTGGTCGATGCGGATCGACCGAGTGATTTTTGACGGAGTGTAGAGTGGTCGATGCAGTCCGACCGAGTGGTTGTTGACGGGTCGATCGGATGGTTGTCAAGTGGGGTGGCGAAGTGCACGGTCCGCCTAGTCCAATTGCATATTTACCCATCACGAGTCTCCGGTTGGCTACATCATGGACAATCTTCTCTCATATCAGTCTACAATTTCCTTCTCCATGCAACATGCCATTATTTTTGGGTTCCCATATGCTAGAGCAATCCCATATTTCCTCAAGCCCATTACTTCTCCCAAGGCCCATCATTTTTCAAGGCCCATTCTTTTCTCTATAAATACTCCTTCTCCCTTCTCATTTTTCCTTAACCATTTTGCCATTCTTCAAACACCCTCCCTTCTCAACAAGGTAACTCTCTTCTTCCTCTCCCTATTTTTTTTGCATTGTCTCATTTTTTTTTCAATTCTAGCCACCTTGCACATCTCCAAGCACATCAACCAACCACTTGAACTATTCTAACAAAGTTTTTTTTTACGCTCAATCTGGGCATATTAAGGCCAACTGGCCAAATTGGCGAGTTGATCGGTCAACTGGCCATTTGGGCCAGTCAACCAACTGCCATCGACCGACCAAATGGTCGGTCGGTCGGCAGGGCCAACCGGTGGCCAATCGGCAGTTTTTTTGTTAACGCTTGGTTCCCAAAGATAAAATACATACTTGTTGATGTTGATGGTGCACTGCTGTTGTTGATTTGTTCGCATCCTTACTTGTGTAGCATGTCGCAAGATGATAGACAAAACTTTTTTGCCCATGATTATGATGATTTGAATGAGGATGAATTTTGTGTGTTCGGGGGTAGGTCACCGAACCGCTCTGACGATGCTCAACAAGTGAGGGCTCGTCCTGTCGCCCTCATACAATCTGCCCCTTCACAAATTCTATTGAAAAAAAGAAAAATCCAAACGAACGACTCCACTTTGGGCAAGGTGAAAGAAACCCTGATGAGCAAAAGTATCTTGCCAAGTGGTAATTATATCGAGTTGGACCCCAAAGGAGGTTTTGGCACTCCGGTTGAAATATCTTCCAAAGAGGATGAGCAACTTGCAGATTTAATTGGAGAAGGGATCCGTTACGAGGTTGACCGACGCCTAACTAACATCGTTTCTTGTCATCACAAGAAATGGATAGGTGTCCATCTGGTTTTGCTGAAAGCTGATATTGCATCCCCCTTGATCCTTTCCTTGTTGATTTTGTGAATTATTACGGCATAGTTCCAAGCCAATTGGCGCCAAATGATCATCGTATACTTGCGTGTTATCCTCAAATTTGTGCACGTCATCAAGTTCCTAGCACGGTCGACCTGTTCAACTTCCTTCATCTTGTGAAGACTATGGGGAAGAATTGTCACCCCAGCTTTGTGATCATTCAATGTCGCGGGTTGTTTGGAAAAGATTTCGATCTGCCTAATAACAACCGTAACTGGAGGGGAAAGTTTCTTCGAATGTTTTTTGAAAGATGGGGTGCCTTTCAAAAATGAGTGGTCTCGTCGAATGCGCAAGTGCGTGCCGCCGCCTGAGACTCTAGAGATCAAGGATGTAGTCGAGAAGATTTCAACAGAGTGTTATTCTTGGAATAATTATCACTCTCCAGAGGCATTGGCTGCAACTCATCTACCTCCTCCGGTGTATGGGATTCAACGTCAGGTTGTCCTAGATGGTGAGTTGGGCGCGTGACATTATGCAATCTGCTTTGCTATTGCCTTTGATTTCTCACTTGTTTCGCTACTTATTTTGCAGGTCATCTAGCAATGGACCTTGATCCTGACCTTGAGGAATTTATAGGTGCTGGGGGGAAGTCGTCATTCGGTATTGATTAGTGTAAATCATCGAAAATCACTCTGAAAAGGAAGTCTGCACCATCTGACCACCACGAGACCGACCAGTTACCCATTGGACCCCCTCCGTCTGGTTCTTCTATCGCTCTAGTTCCTTCTAAGTCATTGGGCAAGCGTCCTCTAAGTGAGGTTGAGGTTAAAACTGAGGTTCCTAGTAATACACTCGCAACCGATCATGAGAGGGATTGACTCGCAGAAGAGGAACCCCACACGTACGTGCACTTGTTCGTGGGACGACTGATCTACCAAAAATGTTCAACCTACTGTCCGAGCTAGGTCCCCCACCTGCGAGTGTCGTTAGTGATACCAATGAAGAGGTCGCCACAAAGCTGGCCCAATACTTATCCTACGTACGTATTTCTCCTCTGATTGCCAATCGTTCTGCCTCTCTACATCCTCTTTTTTTTATTTGTGCTGAGCTAGTCATGCGGTGTCAATTATATGCCATGAAGCGGGAAGAAGAGTCACACGCATTTAAAGCCACGATGAGGGATTTGGAAAACCAACTTGAGTCTTATCGCGTGCGGGTGGCCTAGTTGGAGGAATCTTTAAAGCAATATCTGAATTCTAATCAGTTTCGCAAGGATGCCATTGCTCATTTCGCCTCTCATCCGACCGAACTACCTAGTCTACTCTCTACTTTGTGCCCATGTGATGAAGCTGCTCTACCTCTGTTCCACATGTTTAGGGATGATCCGGTGATATCGAAGATGCTCCGTAGGGTGGCTGGCTAGGGATACCACAAGGGAAAAAGGGGGATGCAACAAAACTTGTATCGCACATTGGAAAATGCCCTTCCGGACGACTGGGAAGAGGTTCATGCTGTGCTACCCGACGATCTGACACTTCCTGGTCCGGAACCATTCAGCAAGCCTCCAACAAATCTGATTGATCCTTCTGCAACCTCTCATCTTTAGGTTTGATTGCATCAGGAGGTTGATTGCATGAGGAGGTTGCAGAAGGATCAATCGGACTTGTTGGAGGCTTGCTGAATGGTTCTGGACCAAGAGGTGTCAGATCGTCGGGTAGCACAGCACGAACCTCTTCCCAGTCGTCCGGAAGGGCATTTTCCAATGTGCGATACAAGTTTTGCTGCATCCCTTTTTTTCCCTTGTGGTATCCCCAGCCAGCCACCCTACGGAGCATCTTCGATATCACCGGATCATCCCGAAACATGTGGAACAGAGGTAGAGCAGCTTCCTCAGATGGGCACAAAGTAGAGAACAGACCAAGTAGTTCGGTCGGATGAGAGGCGAAATGAGCAATGGCATCCTTGCGAAACTGATCAGAGTTTGGATATTGCTTTAAAGATTCCTCCAACTGGGCCACCCGCACGCGATATGACTCAAAGTTGGTTTTCCAAATCCCTCATCGTGGCTTTAAATGCGTGTGACTCTTCTTCCCGCTTCATGGCATATAATTGACACTGCATGAATAGCTCGGTGCTTGTGTTTGCAACCTGCCACACGATCACGCACAAATAAAAAAAAAGGATGTAGAGAGGCAGAACGATTGACAATCAGAGGAGAAATACGTACGTAGGATAAGTATTGGGCCAGCTTTGTGGCGACCTCTTCATTGGTATCACTAACGACACTCGCAGGTGGGGGACCTAACTCGGACAGTAGGTTGAACATTTTTTATAGAGCAGTCGTCCCACGAACAAGTGCACGTACGTGTGGGGTCCCTCTTCTACGAGTCGAGCCCTCTGATGATCGATTGCGAGTGTTTTACCAGGAACCTCAGTTTCAACCTCAACCTCACCTAGAGGGCGGTTGCCCAATGACTTAGAAGGAACTAGAGCGATAGAAGAACCAGACGGAGGGAGTCCAATGGGTAACTGGTCAGTCTCGTGGTGGTCAGATGGTGCAGACTTCCTTTTTATTGTGATTTTCGATGATTTACACTGATCAATACCGAATGACGACTTCCCCCCAACACCTACAAATTCCTCAAGGTCAGGATCAAGGTCCATTGCTAGATAACCTGCAAAATAAGTAGCGAAACAAGTGAGAAATCAAAGGCAATAGCAAAGTAGATTGCATAATGTCACGCGTCCAACTCACCATTTGGGACAACCTGACGTTGAATCCCATACACCGGAGGAGGAAGATGAGTTGCAGCCAATGCCTCTGGAGAGTGATAATTATTCCAAGAATAACACTATTGAAATCTTCTCAACTACATCCTTGATCTCTAGAGTCTCAGGCGGCGGCACGCACTTGAAACATTCGACGAGACCACTCATTTTTTAAAGGCACCCTGTCTTTCAAAAACACTCGAAGAAACTTCCCCCTCCACTTACGGTTGTTATCAAGCAGACCGAAAACTTTTTCAAACAACCCGCGACATTGAATGATCACGAAGCTGGGGTGACAATTCTTCCCCATAGTCTTCACAAGATGAAGGAAGTTGAACAGGTCGATCGTGCAAGGAACTTGATGATGTGCACAAATTTGAGGAAAACACGCAAGTATACGATGACCATTTGGCGCCAATTGGCTTAAAACTATGCCGTAATAATTCACAAAATCAACAAGGAAATGATCAAGGGGATGCGCATACCAACTTTCAGCGAATGCAGATGGACACCTATCCATTTCTTGTGATGACAAGAAACGATGTTAGTTAGGCGTCGGTCAACCTCGTAACGGTTTCTATACTTTCAGCGAATGCAGATGAACACCTATACTTTCGCTCATCGAGGTTTCTTTCACCTTGCCCAAAGTGGAGTCGTTCATTTGGATTTTTCTATTCTTCAATAGAATTTGTGAAGGGGCAGATTGTATGAGGGCGACAGGACGAGCCCTCACTAGTTGAGCATCGTCAGAACGATTCGGTGACCCACTCTCGAACACACAAAATTCATCCTCATTCAAATCATCATAATCATGGGCAAAAAAGTTTTGGCTCTCATCTTGCGACATGCTACACAGGTAAGGATGCGAACAAATCAACAACAGCAGTGCACCATCAACATTAACAAGTAGTATGTATTTTATCTTTGGGAACCAAGTGTTAAAAAAAACTTACGACTGGCCACCGGCTGGTCGGTCGGCGGCAGTTGGCCGAATGGCCAAATTGGCCAGTCAGTCGGTCAACTGGCCACCTTGGCCAGTTGGCCTTAATCTACCCAGATTGGGCGTAAAAAAATAAAAATTACTTGGTTAGTGTAGTTCAAATGGTTACTTGATGTGCTTGGAGATGTGCAAGGTGGCTAGAATTGAAAAAAAAAATGAGACAATGCAAAAAAAAAACAAAAAAAAATAGAGAGAGGAAGAAGAGAGTTACCTTGTTGAGAAGGGAGAGTGTTTGAAGAGTGGCAAAATGGTTAAGGAAAAATGAGAAGGGAGAAGAGGTATTTATAGAGAAAAAAATGGGACTTGAAAAATGATGGGCCTTAGGAGAAGTAATGGGCTTGAGGAAATATGAGATTGCTCTAGCATATGGGAACCCAAAAATAATGGCGTGTTACATGGAGAAGGAAATTAGACCGACATGAGAGAAGATTGTCCATGATGTAGCCAACCGGAGAAAATGGCGAGAAAACAATTTCACTTCTCGAACCCGACGACCCTAGCGGATTCAAGAAGTGGGGGACTCGTGATGGGAAAATACGCAATTGGACTAGACCGTGCACTTTGCCACCCCACTTGACAACCATCTGATCGACCCGTCAACAACCACTCGGTCTGTCCGCATCAACCAGCGTCAACAACCACTCGGTCGATTCGTATTGACCACTCTACACCCCGTCGATAACCACTCGGTCGGTCCGCATCGACCACTCTACGCTTCGTCAGCAACAACTTGGTCGGCATATTACCACCCTACGGGCGACATACTACTACCCTACGGGCGACCTACTACCACCCTACAGGAGACTTACTACCACCCTATGGTTGACTTACTGCCGCCCTACGGGCAAACTACTAGGGAGTTAGGAGATTCCGACCTACGGGAATCATTTGAGCTCCCCGAAGATTCTAATTGTTTGCAAGGCTCGAGTTGACAAATGATGGCATTTTGTGAGTAATTGACCTGCCACCTCGAGCACCTAAGCGTCACGGAGATCCTGTAGAACGAATGTTCGATGTGGCCAATGTCGACATAACACGTCAGACCATTCGCATGTCATCCGTTGAATACTCACGTGACCTGCTTAGTATAAATAGAGGGATCACTCCCCTCACTTGCAAGATTTGGGAACTCATCAATACTACACTAATACACTTGCGATTTGATCATTATCTCTCTTGCTCACTCTTTGTTACTGTTTGTCACCCGTAGAGCCATATAGTTCCGAACCACTCAGTTGTCGATCGGTAGACTGACCGACTGACCAACCGAGCGACATTCTTCACCACCCGTAACACACGTATCCTTAGCATAATCGTAGACCCCGTTTACATTAACGCTATCACGTCCTTTGACGAATGTCTTTTTTTTTAGACATTATTGATAGATATATCAATAAATATATATTTGACAAGAATTAATAATCTACTGAACATTCAGTTTAGTCAATCTCGTATGTAGATTTTTGAAGATCTTTTCATTTCATGAAATTTTCTCGGCATTCAAATATTTAAAATAATTTGGGCATATATCTCCCCCTAGTGTCGTGAAATGATCTTCATGCAATCAGCGTATCAAATGATATTATATCATGGGCTCTATGTTTTTATACAATATACAATACATGGATATTTATAATCAACATGTATACCTAGCTTTATTTAATAGCCTGTATAGATACGCAATGATGTGATAATTAAATAGACTGCATTAATAAAACACAGATTTGGGAAATGTTCAATTTTCACCACGTACTAGATGTAAGGAGAATATTCATTGTATGCAATATGTCAGATTTCATAAACAGTAGTATATCAAATTAGGCTCCCATATAATTTGAAAATTTTCTTTTAAGCATGCTTCATAAAATAATCATGCAAATAGGGAGACTATTGTTTGACATATATACGATGTCTATTATTTCAAACTTGGCTTATCAATATTTAGCCCAAATCAATGGTAGCCTCGACAAAACAGTATTCCCTAACGATGTTTGAAAACCGCAATCGTTGTAAACAGTAAGATGCGATAATTGTTACCTTTTCACAGGACAACCGACTTTGAAATACTCAATCGGTTTAAACAATATTAGCATTCTTACACCGATTGCTCATTGTTATAAATTCATTATTCATTTTTCACTTTTGCCATTCTATCGCTCACATTCACTTTTGAGCATTCCCCGTTCTAGACTTATTACTCGTTTACTTCCTTTGCACTTTTTGCAAATGGCAAATACTACTCATTACTCATCTCAGGATAATTCTTCCTTTTGGGATGAGATTCACTTATCACCGTTAAGGGATAGTGCACAAAGTACATATCATACTTCTGTCGAAAATTTTGAGAATGCTCCAACAGAATTGAATGAGATAGTTGGTAAGGGTTCAACCATTTTCAAGAATTCTTATTCTATAAGTGTGATATTAACTTATAGCTTTTAATGCAGGTACTGCAGTTACAGATGTTGTGGTTGCAAACCAAAGTAATACTGTAGTGGTAGAGAAAGATAATACCATTACAGCGGTAGATGCAGCAATTCTACGCACATTAGCACCCTTTAAAGAATACTTATGGTACATATTATCCCTTCTAAATGACGGTAATAACTCCATTCGCAATCCTTTAAAGAATCACATAATATATTCAATTAATTCTTCAGGAAGAAAATTACTCAGTTTAATGACCCATAATTATGTGGTCATGACTTATATCAACTGCATATCTAATTTTATTAGTCTCCCAATGATATAATGTAGCGGAACTTAATGTCATCCTACATGGGAGATTAAAATCAATCAAGGGTCTCTGCGTGAACACATGGACTACAAAACTCGCTTTATATTATACCACCTTATCATTATCTTTCGTACAAACACCCATTTGTAACCAACATGGTTACAATCAATGGTGTATTTGTCATAAAGAGAATGTATTTTAGTAAATTGAGTTATGCCTAAATTGCACCTTTAAATATTAACTAATGAGGATGCATCTTGCATCCCACCTGGATCTAATTTATTTAAATGAGCAATTATATAGGCGTGTGTTTTCGACAACAATAATAATTTTCTCCCACATTCATGACAATTTCTAAATTAACCAGATCGCTGACATTTTTCAAAGATATTAGGATCTAGCTTTCCGCATCCCTAGTATTATGTTTGTTTGGTGCACCTTGCTAGGATTTTCGTCATCTGGACGAATGTCTTTAGGACATAATTCTTATCAAGATAAGAGTGGCAATGTTTCTTTACTAAATCTAGTATTATACTTCTTATCTCTTACCCTAATAAACCTCTAAACTTCTGGCGTTAAGGAGTATCAGTAGAGATATTCGGTCCAAATTAGGGATTAAATACGGGACCTTGTCACTCTTTTATGATCAGTATGATCAATATATATTTGATAGATTATTTGCTAATGTCGCAAATATATTTCCTTCTGAACTTCTACTTCAGTTATCTCTCTTTCATGATGGTGGGCGTTGGTCTCGCACATGCCGCATACCAAGGCATTTGGCTAATGCTTATCAAATGATGATGATGATGAAAGATGATAAGCAACCAACAAAGAATAAATCCCATCATGCCAATACTAGTTTACCTGCAGCAAACGCGGTCATAGATGATGATGATCATCATCATCATCATCTCCTGATGAATTATGAAATTGGAGATATTGAGCTTGAAGAATAGGGTGATCATGTATGGCATGTTGTTGACATTTTATGAATATTTCTGTTGTTTTACTTTAAGTTTGTTATAATAAAATCCTGTAATATATTAATGGCGTGATTATATATATCTTTTATCATATGCTTTTAACAGCACTTTAATTTTTTACTATCTACAAAATGGACAATAAACCAATCATGTGCTTGGTGGATAGTGCAACTACACATACTATCCTTACAAATAAAAGGTTTTTTTAGACACTGAACAAGGCAAGCAATAATATCACAACAATTGCAAATGATGAGATACAAGTAGTGGGCTCCGATAGAGCTTCACTTATCCTCCCTAAAGGTACAAAGTTACTGATTGAAAATGCTTTGTTGTATCCCCAATCTAAGAGAACCCTGCTTAGTTTTAAAGATATTCGGGCAAATGGTTTTCATATTGAAACCAGAACTAAGAAAAATCAGGAGTTCTTAATCATGACTCAATTAATCTATGGTCATAAGCAAGAGGTTTAGGAGCTTGCCTCTTTATCTTCTGGGTTGTATTATACCCACATACGACACAACACTTCATGTGTTGCACTAACCATAAAATTAAAAGATCCACATTCTTTTCAAATTTGGTATGACCGCCTAGGTCATCATGGCCAACATATGATGGGTTGGATTATTTGTAATTCTGCTGGACATAACCTTTCAAGGTCTCATGTAATTTCATCGAATATGTATACATGTATTGCTTGTGCGAAAGGAAAATATACCATACGCCCGTCACGTACTAAGGTTGGACATGAATCGCCTGCTTTTCTGCAAAAGATTGCAGGGAGATATATGTGGATCTATTAATCCACCTTCTGGACCGTTTAGATATTTTATGGTCTTTATTGATGCTTCTACTCGTTGGACTCATGTCAGTCTGTTATCAACGAGGAACAAAGCTTTCGCTAAATTTATTGCAAAAATTATTGAATTAAATGCCCAGTTCCCAGATTATCCGATTAAATCATTATGAATGGATAATGCTGGAGAATTTACATCGACTGCTTTTGATGATTATTGTATGGCTTTGGGCATCAAAGTAGAGCATCCCGTACCTTATATCCATACCCAGAATGGTCTAACTGAATCGCTGATTAAGCGTATTAAGTTAATTGCAAGACCATTACTACAAAAGTCCAGTTTACCAATTTCTTGGTGGGGACATACATTATTGCATGATGCGGCTTTGATACAAATCCGACCCACCGCATATCATGATCATTCCCCCTTACAACTACTATGAGGCGTAGAACCAAACATTTCCCATCTGTGTATATTTGGATGTGCAATCTATACTCCGATACCACCTACACGTCGTACCTCCATGGGCCCGCAGCGAAAATTAGGTATATATGTTGGTTATGAATCTCCCTCTATCATTAAATACCTAGAGCCCATGACAGGAGATCAATTTACTACGAGGTACGCTGACTACATCTTTGATGAAGATCATTTCCCGACATTAGGGGGAGGTAAAGTACCTTATTTAACAAAATGTCGAGAAATTTCATGGGATGAAAAAGATCTTCGATATCTTGATCCACGTACTAGTCAAACTGAACTAGAAGTTCAGAAGATTATTAATTTGCAAAATTTAGCAAATAACCTGCCAGATGCTTTTACTGATTATAAAGGAGTGACTAGGTCCCATATGCCTGCCGTGAATGCTTCTTCCAAAGTAGAAGTCCGCAAGGGACTAAGTATGCACACTAACACTCCCCACTGCCCGAAGCGCGGGAGACCAGTTGGTGCAAACCATTTAAATCCGCGAAAAACAAAAATTGAAAAAGTTTCTCAGTCACTCCAGGAAGTTTTTATCCGTCCTGAAGACGAAATACCTAGTGAACATGCACGTGCTCCATATAACACTAGGGATGCGGAACACCTAGATCATAATATTTTAGGAAATGATAATGATCTGGTTGATGTAAATATAGAAATTGCCATAAATTTTGTTGACACAAGAGAAACTCATAACAGAGAATTGACAGTCGTCAATGACACTTTTGCCTGCGCAATTGCCTTAAACATATAACGTGATAATTTGAATCCAGAACCAAAATCAATAACCGAGTACCGGCAGCACTCTGACTGGTTAAAGTGGAAAGAAGCAATTGAGGCAGAGCTCAGCTCACTTAATAAAAAGAAAGTTTTAGGTCCCACCGTACTTACCCCGAAAGGTATGATCCTAGTAGGATCTAATTGGGTGTTCGTACGGAAGAAGAATGAAAACAATGAGGTGGTGAAATATAAAGCGAGATTGGTTGCTTAGGGTTTTACGCAGAGACCCAGAATTGATTTTGAGCAAACATATTCTCCTACTATTGATGGCATTTCTTTCCGCTATTTAATATCACCGGCAGTAAAAATGAAATTAGATATGCAGTTGATGGATGTAGTGACAGCTTATCTTTATGGGTCACTAGATGACGATATATACATGAGAATACCCGAAGGTATTGAAAATCCTTTTTAAGGGATTTTAAGGGCAACCTTACAAAGCATATTGCGTCTAAGTTCTTTAACCCACATGAATTCCAAAAGAGCGATGAAATTCTTGTTGAAAAGATTCGCTCTAGTGACAATCTAGCATATTTGTTCACTAAATCCCTACCTACGTCAATTTTTGAAAAATGTGTTAACAAGATAGGGATGCAAAGACTTGGAAGATTGTTATCTTCAGGGGAGCAATAACTTCTAAATATACTCGATTGTTATGGATGTCCAAGCTATAATTTGAACCTTGGACCTCTTACTTAAAGGTCAAGACTCAATCCACTTTGCTACTGCAGCCATTAATGATTGATGAGAGAACATTTAATACATAAATGTTTCCTGAAAAGCTAGATAAAGCTAGTCCCAGATGAAGACAAAAGCTATGGGCTAGGGGGCATTTGACATAGCCAACAAAGCTAAGCGACACATGTGAACATTTACTGTGTAAATAATATTTATTTGTCCCTGTCACTATAAATACATCCCCTCTATTTGAAAGATAATCAAGAAAACATCAATGCAGTGTGCTTCTTCCTTCCTTCTAAATTATGTATTTTCATTCCATTTCAATTTCTGAGTTCATCTCTTTATTATCATAAATATTATTCATAACGTGTTGTAAATAATATTAATAATAACTATGATAATATGAAGAAACGAAAATGAAGAACACAAAAAATTGGAATGGAGGAAGAAGCACACTGCATTGATGTTTCTTGGGTGATTATTACAATGAGGGAAGGGTGGCATTTATAGTTCCAGATGAATAAATAAATATATTAAGTTTACGGGGATAGTTCACATTGCTTATGGCTTTGTCAACGCCTAGATGCTCACTGCCACCCTAAGGCATGGGATCAATTCCCCCTAGCCCATAGCTTTTGTCTTTATCTTGAACTAACTTCATCTAGCTTTCCAGGAAACATTTAGATACTAAATGTTCTCCCATCAATCATTTGTAAAGTAGATTGTGTCTTGAGTTTTAAGCAATAAGGTTCAAGGTTCGAACCATTGCTTGGACATCCACAATATTCCTTTTGCATCAGCTGCCTCATTAAAAACCTTACACTAAGAAACCCAGTGGGAAAAAAAACTTAGCTAAAGAAAAAGAGTGCAACCATAACCCCAACATAAACTTCAGGCTTAATATTCATTATTCAAGTAAATGATCCTCTCCCTGAAAATAACATTATTCAAATCCCTTATGAAATATATCTCCAAAATATGGAAAGGGATTTTGTGAACAAATATGTCCAACTATTAATGGGGTGAATAATCCCGTGACTCTTCTAGAGAGCTCACGTGAGTATAATACTGACTCTTCCTAACTGCAGGTACTTTGTCGGCCATAAATAAATATGTAATCCCATATTTTGTCTGCTTCCTTTTTTAAATTGTCCCCATAGCACTTTGCATCCCTGCCACCTCACAAACTACAGCACTCCCCACCCCTTGCCAATTAAAGCATACTTTGTGGAGCTCTAGGTGTGTTTTCGTAGTAACTCATCCCCACTTTGTCAAATGAAGTGTCCTCATAATATTTTATTATGGTGTTAGTTTCAGTCTACCCCTTGTTCTTAGTGACAAGCCTTTACCTCTTGTCGTCTGTGTCAAGCTTTTATTATTTGTCTTTTGTAACAAGCATTGCCATGCATTTTTTCCACATTTCTTCTTTGTGTCAAGCTTTTACGATCATATTTTCATATCTATGAGTTTCATATCTTGGAATTGTCGGGGACTTGGAAACCCCGCTACGGTTCAGATCCTCGTAGACGTGGTCTACTCGAAAAAGCCAGTGTTACTCTTTCTCATGGAAACAAAACTGGGAGTGAAAAAGATGGAAGAAATAAAAAAACAAGTTGGGCTTTGATAATTTATTTGCAGTTGACAGCCTGGGATTTAGTGGTGGCCTAGCACTTTTGTGGAAAAATGAGTTGGATATCCACGTTATTGAGCACTCCAGGAACCATATAGACACCATCAATTCTGCAAATTCTCCTTCCTTGTGGCGCTACACGGGATTTTATGGACAACCCGAGAGAAATCGGCATAAAAACTCTTGGAACCTTCTTAAACAGCTATCTACTCAGAATGCATTACCGTGGATTCTAATGGGAGATTTCAATGATATGTTCTCGCATGAAGAGAAAGTGGGAGGTGCCCGACATCCAAACTGGTTGATTCATGACTTCCGAGAAACAGTGGCTTTCAGTGGGTTGATAAATTTTGAATTCAAAGGGTATCAATATACTTGGGAACGTGGGAAAGGCAGTAACAATTGGGTTAGAGAGAAATAAGAGTATTAGACCGAATTCCTGTCAATGAAGGATGGTTGGACTGTTTTGGAAATGCTAGGGCTGAATCTTTTGAAGCTCCACTAAGTGATCATCTTCCTCTAGCCGTATGGCCTTACCCAACGATTCAAGTGAGGAGATGCAGGAGATTTAAGTTTGAAATTTATTGGATTAAAGAAAATCAATGCAAAGAGATTGTACATCAAACGTGGAGGTTATCTAGGGGACTCAGTATAGGATCAAGGTTTGAAGTTTGTAGTTACGCGATATGGAAATGGGGTAAAGATCTCAACAAAAATCTCCAACCCCAAATCGATAAACTCTGAACACAGATGTGTTACCTCAGAAATAGAATTGATTCTCAAGGTATGTGGGAATTCTCCGAGGCATAGAGAAATTTTATCACACTACTTGATAAGCAAAATCAATTTTGGAAACAAAGGGCAAAGGTATTTTGGCTCAAGGGGAGATAACAATACCAAGTTCTTTCACAATGCTGTCAAACAAAGGAATGAAGTCAAATTAAAGTATTAAAGCATAAAGGATATAGCATTACTGTAGTTACTGTAATAAACATTAAATACCCAAGTTTTAAAATATCTATTGCATTTTCAACAATAGAATTAAATTTTATAAAATCTGTTATAATAATTGATTTTCATGCATTTTCAAGAATAATTGATTTTCATTTATTTTCAATAACGGGTACAAAAAATTATAGTAGTTAGGGTTTTGATACTTACCTTTTTTCCAGTCGTGCGCCTGGGGATTGTGTACAGTTTGCTGCAAATTTTTGATCGACTAACATAGGGTTTTTTTTATCATCTGAAATTTGCAAGAAATATTAAAATGTAGTGAATATATTAGGGTTTTGTAAACAAATCCCTCGATTTAATCGCATGCGTACTCTGAAAATAATTATAAGCCATAAAATAATGAAATAACTTAGGGTTTTGAAAATTACCATTCTGTCGATTTCAGAAATTCATCCGAGTGATGAATGTATTTTCCCTTCTCGGATTCTGTAGGTTTTCGTTGTGTTGTAGGTACGTTGATGGTTGGATTTTGTTTTCGCCGGTCTGTTGATTTGGTATAAGCATTGTTGGATTTGGATTTGGATTTTATTATCTCGTAAACAGAATCTCTGTGTTTTTTTTTCCTTTCAAAAAAAAAAAAAAGAATCTCTGTGTTTTTTTGTCAGCAAGATTAGTCGTTGACCGATTTCCGTCGCCGGAAATATAGGTAGACTGAATCGTGGATGGATGTGAGATGGTGGAGTGACGAAGGGAGAGTGAGGACGGCTTAGCTTAGGATTAGGTTTTCTTTCGTTTTTATATTGGCAGGGGTTTGGGCCGGGTATGGTTGTGTTATTGGGTCTCCGTTTTGGGCCATGAAATATATTGGTTATGCTTGGATTAAACTTGAAATTATTGGGCTGATGTTATAATATATATGATATTTATATCTATGATATATAATGATATAAAATATATGAATTTATAATTTAATACAAATAATTTTGATATGATGTATGAATTTATAATTTGTATTATTCAGAAATTTATATATACATTTTAGACGGTTGCATACTATTTGATTTTTTATGTCAACTTATTATGCTGTTAATTATTAATTAATCCTATATAAAATATATTAGAATTTGTTTAATATCCGTACAACTACATTTTGCA
Source organism: Ipomoea batatas (assembly GCA_002525835.2). Taxonomy (NCBI): domain Eukaryota; kingdom Viridiplantae; phylum Streptophyta; class Magnoliopsida; order Solanales; family Convolvulaceae; genus Ipomoea; species Ipomoea batatas. The sequence goes on from CM008335.1 coordinate 28,346,784, forward strand.
ATTTTAAAATTGAATGAAGTGTTTTTAGATAAAATTTAAGCAATAATGAACTAAATCACTCAAATTAAAAATGTTGAAATAAACAAATACATACATACATATATATATATATATATATATATGAATTGCTTATTTATTTATTTCAATTTCAATTTAAATGATTGCTGTTTTACTTTGTATGCAGTATTATATTCTATATTTTTTTATTAACTTTTTTTACAAATTAGATTTTTTGGTAATTTTTGTTGTACTATTTAAATATGGCAAAAGGGTCAAATAGGCCCATGTACTACTATTGATTGTTCATCTAGCACCATGAACTAAAATATGGTCCATTTAGGCTATTATACTCTTAATAATTTTTCATCTAGCATTTTTAGCCTATTTCTAACAAGTTACCCATCTAATTTGATGACATGAAAAAATAAAATTAGAAAAAATGATGACATATTATTTATGTGGATGTTTTGAATGATTTTACCCCTATTTCATTAATAAAAAAAATAATTTCTTGCAATGAAATAGGGTAGAAATCAAAATTGCTATATAAAGTTTTAAGAATTAATATCACTTTTGGTCCCACGACTTTTGAGTTTTATCAATTTTGGTGCACAACTTTAAATTTTTTCAATTATGGTCCCTAACTTTATAATTTTTATCAGTTTTGGTCTTCCGGCCAAATTGACGGTGAAATGTTGTTGAATTTTATATTTTAAGAGTAAAATCGTCATCTCAATGAAACGTCTTCATTATCTAAACAAAATCACTGTAAAATCATATTTATAGGTGTTTTATCGGCGCAAATAATGGGAAAGACAGACATAAACTAGATAGAGATCTATGAGATTTATAGCATCGACAATTGACAAATCCTTATTTTTCTCTTAATATGATTTTTCTTTTGTTTAGATATTGAAGATCTTTCTTTGGAATAATAATTTTGTCCTTAAAATATAAAATTCTACAACATTTTGCCATCAATTTGACCGGAAGGACCAAAACTGATAAAAATAACAAAGTTAGTTACCAAAATTGAAAAAATTTAAAGTTGTGAACCAAAAGTGATAAGACCTCAAAAGTCGTGGGACCAAAAATGATATTAGTTCAAGTTTTAACTATAGTGTATGTATAGCGGGGTATTCACTATCACTCAGCAATGAGATTTCATGAAAATCGATATATGAAAATTAAATTATTTTTATAATAACTTAAGATATTGTATTCGGTAAGTTTTATTTTATTTTAAAAATAAATTAATATTTTTGGATTTTTGGATTATTGAATAACTTAAGATATTGTATTTTTGGATAATTTCTTTAAATGAAATATGGCAGAGATCAAAGTTGCTATATAAATTTTCAACTACAGTGTACTGTGTATGTATAGCGGGCTATTCAATGTCGTTCAACAATGAGATTCCATTAAAATCGATATATGAAAATTAAATTATTTTTTAAAAAATAATAAAATTTACCCAATACAATATCTTAAGTTGTTATATTTAATTTTCATAGAATTTCATTGCCGAACAATTTTGAATACCCCACTATACATACACAGTAGTGCAGTACACTGTAGTTAAAGCATTATATAACAACTTTGATTTGTACCATATTACATTGCAAGAAATCATTTTCTTCATTAATGAAATAGGGTAAAATCATCCAAAACATCCACATAAATAACATGTCATCATTTTTTCTAATTTTATTTTTCCATGTCATCAAATTAGATGGGCAACTTGTTAGAAATAGGCTAAAAATGCTAAATGAAAAATTATTAAGAGTATAATGGTCTAGATGGACCATATTTTAGTTCATGGTGCTAGATGAACAATTAATGGTAGTACATGTGCCTATTTGATCCTTTTGCCTTTAAATATTAATTTGTTTCTCATATAGGTAGACAACATTGGTGATCAAAGACATTCCAATATTTGTTATGAAGACCGTAGTGTGCAACTGTGCATGGACTGCATTTGTTAACATAGTCATGTGTTTGAGTTATTAGACCTTCATTTTCTACATTGTTGCATATTCTTAATAATGGTACCTAAATTTGAAATGTATATCTCATTAAATTTACTCTTACAACTATTAGTTTTTCATTCTAATTGATGTTTACCATGAAATTTTTAATAATGTATAATATTCAATTTACTTTTTAGTATTAATAGCAAGTTTTTGGTTTTTATTTTAAATTTTAAATTCATGTATCTATTTATTATATTTAAATTAAGTTTATCATAAAAAACTTAAAATAATTATAATAATACTTATCTCACTATAACACAACAACAATATTCTTAATATTTAATCCGTGCATCGCAGAGTACAACACTAGTTTTGTATAGATTTCTAAATAAATCATTATTCTATCCAAAACAATAGTATATAAACCCCTTCCCTTCTTACTGGTATTCATCCAAAACTAAACCTAACATATTCTGCAACACATCATCTACTTGACATTCTATAGGTATGATTATCAAAATATTATCATGCTAATTCTATTATTTGTATTTTTACGTGCTCGTAATGATTACAGTGTTTTTTTTTTAAATCAATGATGGTATACTCATTAATCAGTATAACTTCAATTTCGTTATATAAATATATCTATTGTATAATATGTTCATCTATACTTGTGTCATTGTATGTAATGTTGTGGTGTTCATTATATCCCTATAATCTACACATTTTAGTTACTCATAATTCACTAATATACGGTTTTTGAATTTATGTTGTGGTTCTCATTATATTATTTCATAACATCCTTTATGGACATATTTCCCATGGCACAAGGATATTAGTCATGACAAATGTAGTAAAGTTTTTTTTTTTTTGGATAACAAATGTAGTAAAGTTAATTGATATTAACACACAAATTGTGGGCTGAAGTTGTACAGTTAATGTCATTAAGAAAAACGAATCAAAAAATATTATTGGAACGCATGAAAAAAGTATATGCTCATCATTTTTTATGATGAAATTGTAAGTAAATAATAAAAAATTTATCATATTATTATTATTGTTTTATTTTTATCATTATTAGTATTATTATTATTATGAATATGCTCTCATTCACCACCAACATCATTGTAAATGCTATATCTAAATGCAAGGAACTCGGGTTCAATCAATAATGTTTGATAATAACATTGGAATGTATGATATCACTTTACAAACCAACAAATGGTACATCATCTTAAATGTCATTGTCAAACATCTCCGGACGAACTATAAAGTACTTGATCACAAATACAATTACACATGGATTTCAAATAGTCGGACCCGGTGTCCAAACAAGTGGCAATGAAGACACACTATTTGCTCCCATGTAAGTGGTTTATTTGTTACTACTTACTTTAGTTGTAATTTAGTTATTTATAATTTCGTTTTGTTTTATTAAAATATATAAGCATCGAGACGGTTTTTTTTTATTAATTTTTTTTTCTCATATGACTATTTTAATTAATTAAGAAGATTATTTTAAAAATATGCACTGGACATTAGTTTAATCGTTGTGATAATTAGTAATTGAGTTAATTCCCAAAATGGTCCTCCGACTATAGCATTTTCTTAATTTAGTGCATTGACTTTTAATTGCACCCAATGTGGTCCCCAGATTATTCAATTTTAGGCCAAACTGGTCAGCCGTTAGATGTGGCGTTAATTGGGTGTTAAAAAGAGGGGCAAAATGGATAATTCAAGTGCTATTCTCTCATTTAAAGGCTCTTCTAATATGTCCTTTAAGTGCTTCTCTACTCCTAACCAGAAAACATTTTTCATTCAAGCAAATATGACCTTTATTGATTCCGGTGGTCTCTCAACTTCGCAGGTGGAATAATTAAGTGTTCGTCCTACATGTTGGATACCCACGAGAAAGTGAAGGGTCAGAC
>CM008335.1:28590355-28608279 GCA_002525835.2 Ipomoea batatas
TGTAGGAGCATATAACATTGTCTTTTTTTTAAGAAAGTAATTTAAGGTTATATATTTGTTGAGAGCAATCTCAATCGAATTAGTAAGGTAATTAACTTGATAATGACCATAGATCGAGTCTCGCTAACGACAGTGTGTGAGCAACTTCTTAAAGTGAAGGAATTTTTTATGCACAGTGAATAAATATCTAGCATCTGTGTTTAATTGAGTTATCATGATTTACATCAAATGCGAGCCATTGAAATTAGAAATTCAACTTTTTGGGCCGAATTACACTATTTTAGATAATTTTTACACATTTTTAATTACCGTGAAAAGAATCTAAGCCACATATTTTAATGGTGAATTGGTGCAAGGGTCAGAAAGGTCATTGCATTGCAGGAACTATTTTAGTGTACGATAATTTTGACTTACGTGCCCCCACCACAAAAGCCAAATAACCAACGCCAAGGGCAATGAGGGGGCGGGTGTAGGGCTCCACGTAGCTGAAGATGTGTGAACGGGTCCCACTACGCATTAACTACTCTGAGTGCCACGTCAGTATTTTATTGTTTGCTGGCCCCACACAACTTTCTCTCCTATTAAATACCCAAGTTTTTTTTGAAAAAAAGAAGATTCATCAGTTGGGCCGGCAAAGCCGAAGTTATTTTATCGCCTCTCTTGCACGTGGGATTTTGACCATTTAACTTTTTTTTTTCCTCTTTAATTTTAGATTAGAGGGACTATAACAGCTCGTTTGATTCGCTGGAAAATATTTGAAGGAAATGGAATTCAAATTCCGTGGAAAACAAATTACCAGGAAAATATATTTCACTGTTTGGTTGGTGGAAAAGAAATTACTGGGAATATGAATTCAATTGTTTGGTTGGGTTTGGAATGGTAAGGAATTATGAATCTAAAGACCAATATGCCCTTAGTAATTAATGGTTTGGCTATATATACATGTGTAATTAGTCAATTTTGATGAGGGTAAAATAGTCCAAGGGCTTATACTTTCTTCCCAATCTCTTTGGAAAACAAAATACATATCTCAACCAAAGAATTTGTTTTCCTTTCTTTTTGGGAAGTCAAATTCTATGGAAAACATTTTCCATCCAACCAAACAACATAATTACTCATTTTCCTCAACTTTTTGAAAAATCTTTTCCATGGAATTGATTTTCCATCCAACCAAACATGCCATAAATTAATATTGTAACATTTTATGATGGTTTGGTTCGCAAAAAATATTTGAGAATAAATAAAATTAAAATTTTATGAAAAATAGAGTTTAATATGTTCCTTATTGCCCCTTTTTTTATGATAATAAAAATAATAGTGATTTTTTTAAATTAAAATATTATAATTATATATCTTATTATAATAATATAATAAAAATTATTATACATATTTAGTCTAAAGGTAATTAAGAAAGTTTTATGAGGACAAATTTGTCCTATTAAGTGATAAATTGTTCTCAATGTAAATATCAATGTTGAGCATGGGAAAACTTTTTCCTAATATTTAAGAAAAATATTTTCTGCTGAAAAAAGCTTTCTGTGAACCAAATTGATGAATATTCAATTTTAATCAAATTTAAGGAAAACATTTTATTTAAAAATAGTTTTCCATCTAACCAAACACTATGGGCTAAAAGATATGATTTATATTACATTATTACCTATTGAACTTGAATTAAAATAGTTAATGAGTAATTTAAAAATTAAAATATTATAATGGCCAATAGTAAAAATATTGATTATTATTGCTAGCGCTAGTCGGATTTAACACTGAAAAATTAACAATAGATTTCATAGTAAAACATATAGTAGACTTAAATGGTTATATTGCTTCAACTGTTCAGTATAAATTTAGAGTTTGTCCTCTAATTATTACAACGACTAAGTATATATACTAGGCTAATAAGTAATAACAAATACAACAACTACTAGTAATTGCTCGGATTAATTCCAGTTGCAATGGATACAACAATTTCCACATTTAGTGCAACGGGTCTTGTATCATGTGTTTGTATTAACTAGGGTGTAAATGAGTCGAGCGGTTCGCGAGTCGCTCGCTCGCTGCTCGGTCAAAGCTTAGCGTTTGAGCTCGAGCTCTAATGTCTTAGACTCGTGACTCGTCGAGCCGCTCGTGAGCCATATATATAATATTATAGTTTATTTTTAATTGAAACATGAATTTAAAATCAAAGAAGTTAAATTTGAGCTAAAAATCGAACTTGAACTCGAGTTCGAGCCTAAACTCGAGCTCAACTTCAAGCTTGAACTCGAGGAACTCGAGTTGAAGATCGAGCTCGAGCTCAAAAATTGGCGAGTTTGAACTTGAACCGAGCCTTCCTTAACGAGCTCGAGCTCAGCTCGGCTCGTTTACACCCTAGTATTAACTCCTAGTTTTGACCATTATTGTTAATGTTTTATTTCTTTGGCTATTTAATCGTTGCAGTAATGCTTCGAATCGGACATAAGTATATATATATATATATATGCATTGGATCAAATGAGAACAAATCCTTAAGAGAAAAATAAGAATCAATCTCAGTCTTACAGCTGAAAAAAGTGGACAGATTAGATCAATTTTTTTAAAAAAAAAAATATGGCGGCAATTTCGTAATTATTACCAATTTTACTATACAAACTTGAACACTAAAATCTGCAATTCTCGGAGTTTTCCGGGTTTGCACATCTAGCATTATTAATATTTTGCATATACAGTATTAAAAGATTGAACTTGGAAAAATGCGAAAGTGTATTGCACTTAAGGTTTCGATTTTAGAGTTCATGACCAAATTTTTGGTTTTATTTGGTTTAGTGGTTCACTTTTTACTGCTTAAGGTTTAACATTTACGGTTTATATTTAGAATTTACCCTTTTCATTGATTTTTATAAAACTTACTAGGTTTGCATATTTAGTTTGTAAAGATTGTATATTTAAGTGTTCAAGTTTGCATAGTGAAGTTGATAATAATTATGAAAATGCCACTGTATTTTTTTTAAAATCTGTCAAATTTTTACAGATGTAAGACTAAATTTGTTTCTTATTTATGGTACTATTCTCACATGATCCTTAACCTATATATATATATATATATATATATATATGTATGTATGTATGTATGTATGTATGTATGTATGTATATTACATGCATGCATACTAAATACTCCGTACTAAAGTAGCTAGAGCTAGTCTTACAAGACTATTTATACATAATGTGTATACCTAACACGTACAAGTGAACTATGCATGAATTGAAGATATATAGTGGAGTTGATGGTAAAGTAACCCTGCCCTAAATAATCAATCACCACATGCACCACAAAAATGGCTTCAATGCCAAGAAAAAAATAAAATTCAAAGCACCAAGCTAAGATTTCGAAGCCAAAGGCCTTGTGGTTAAGCGGCACCCGGTTTGACTCCCACATGGAGGAGAGTGAGTTTTAGCCTACAGTTGACTCTTTGTGTTTCNTATATATATATATATATATATATATATATGGAGAAATAAAATTTATATTCTGTGAAAAAGAAATTACAAGAAAGATTAATTCTATTCTTTGGTTGGGGTTGGAATGATAAGGAATAAAGAGTATAAAGACTAAAATACTCTTACACAATGATAATGATAATGATAATAAAAATAATATGGCAAAACTGGCCGATTATGTGATAGTTTCTTCCAAATTTTTATAGAAAACAAAATACTACCCCTCTCCAAAGAAAACTTTTTCCTTAAAATTAAGGAAAAACATTTTCTTGTCGAAAAAAATTTCCATGAACAAAACGGAAGAAAAAGTTTTTCATTTTCCTCAAATTTAAGGAAAAATTTTTTCGTTCGACCAAACATGCATGCTCTAAATGTAGTTCAGTAGTTAACCATAAATAATTTTGTCTGAGTTAACTTTTTTTTTTTTTTTGCTTTCAAAAAAACTTTTTTTTTATTTTTTATTTTATTAATATTTAATCTTTATTTCGCCATATAATTTTCCCCCTATTATTAATTTTATGGAAATTTATAAATTATGAATAAAATCTTTTTATATTTGATAGAAAACAATCGTTAACTTCATTTATAACATAAACATTAATTCTATATTTCTATAGATTGATAAGTTTTTATGGTCCACCTTAGTTCAAATCGACTTCATTTTGTATTAAGTGTCAACCAGTGTATCGTGTTTAATAACATTATACTGCATTATGTTAATAATATTTGAAAATAAGGGTCAAATACGCCACTGAACTACACACAAAAATGCAATTAGGCCATCGATGAGAACTATATGTCTGTATATTAATAATCTCAAAGTATAACTGTACAGATTACAAGTATATATAGAATAAGAGTTACAGCTAGAATAGGACTAAGACTCATAATACAACTCAAAGTATGAAGAGTCTTAATACTCCCCCTCAAGCAGAGGGTACGGAAGTAACCTGTAGCTTGTCTCTCAGGAAGGAAAAACGAGGGCCTGCTAATGATTTGGTGAAGATGTCTGCCAGCTGATCTTTAGTAGAAATAAAGTGTACCTGAATGTCACCAGAAGCAACTCTGTCACGCACAAAGTGATAATCAATCTCTACATGCTTTGTACGAGCATGAAAGATGGGATTAGCACACATATAGGTGGCACCAAGATTGTCACACCATAGCTTAGGCACTGGAAGTGGTGTAACTCTAATTTCACGTAACAGAGAAAGTATCCACATAACCTCAGCACACACATCTGCCAGAGCTTTGTATTCAGCTTCAGTAGAGGACCTAGCAACAGTCTTCTGCTTCTTGCACACCCAGGATATAAGGTTGGTTCCAAGAAAAACAGCAAACCCACTGGTGGACTTCTTATCTTCCGGACAACCAGCCCAATCTGAATCGGAGAATGCATGTAGGGCACCCGAATTTGACTTCCTCAGACGCAGACCCATAGATAGAGTACCCTTTACGTACCTTAGAACACGTTTCAGTTGCTCCCAGTGCGCAGCAGTAGGAGCATGCATGTGCTGACAGAGAAGATTAACCGCAAAAGACAGATCAGGTCTCGTGATAGTCAAATATTGCAATGCACCGGCAAGACTTCTGTACTGCGTGGGATCATCATAAAGAGCAGTATTGACAGACAGAGGCCGCGAGGTAGCAATGGGAGTAGCAAGTGGCTTGCAGTCTGTCATGCCAGCTCGTTTCAAGATGTCAGTCATATATCTGCGCTGCGAAAGAAGAACTCCATCAGCACACTTGACCGTCTCTATTCCAAGAAAGAATCCAGGCTCCCCAAGATCTCTAATTTTGAATGTAGAAGAGAGCTTAGAGAGCAAAGTCAGCACCACTGCCTGATCATTGCCCATAACAAGAATATCATCCACATAAACAAGTAGATAAACAATAGCTGACCCTTGGGAAAAATAAAACAATGAGACATCAGTTTTCGAGGCCTTAAAACCAACAGAGAGTAAAAAGGTGTGTAAACGAGTGAACCACGCCCGAGGAGCCTGCTTCAAACCATACAAAGACCTTTTCAGGAGACAGACATGATCAGGATGCTGAGGATCAATATAGCCAGGAGGTTGACGCATGTAAACAGTCTCAGCTAGGTTCCCATTCAGAAACGCATTGTGCACATCCAACTGCCTAACCAACCAACCAGAAGAAATAGCAAGAGAGAGAAGCAACCGAACCGTCGTAGGTTTGACCACCGGACTAAACGTATCAAAGAAATCCTGACCCGATACCTGGTTGAACCCCTTAGCCACTAGTCGGGCTTTATGCCTCTCAATGGACCCATCAGCCTTCCTCTTGGTGCGGAACACCCACTTGCAACCAATAATATTCATGGAGTCTGTAGGGGGCACCAAACACCATGTCTGATTCTGCAACAGTGCATTGAACTCCTGATCCATCGCCTCTCGCCACTCAGAATGCTTCACGGCCTGTGTGTAGCATGTTGGATCAGCAGAAGAGACTTGAGCAGTCAAGCCTACAACAGGAGCAACAGAGCGACTTCGGGTGGCCATGGAGTGTGACCGCTCCGTAGGGCGCACTGTACGGCCACGAGGCCTGCCACGCGGCCTCTTCTGGGCTACCGCAGGAGGAGGTATGGATGCAGGTTAGTACGGAGAACAGATTCGACCCAAGGTCGTGATGACTGATCCGAGGGAGCCTGCGGAAGAGTGTTAGCAGCAAAGGGAAAAACTCCTTCATCAAAACGCACGTGACGACACACAAATATCTTATTAGTTTGCAGATCCATGCATCTATAGCCCCGAAAAGACTCAGGGTAACCTAGGAAGACACAAGGAGAAGACCGATATGACATTTTATGACGATTATAAGGACGTAAATGAGGATAACACAGACAACCAAACACACGGAGGAAAGAATAGGAGGGCGGAGATTTGTGAACTAAGGCATGAGGACTGACATTATGTAGTGTATGAGAAGGCATTTTGTTAATAACAAAGACAGCAGACTCAAAAGCAAAATGCCAGAAACGAGAGGGTATAGAAGCACGAGACATTAAGGCCAGACCAGTTTCAACCACATGCCTGTGCTTTCGTTCCACACGGCCATTCTGCTCGTGTGTATACGCACATGACTGCCTGTGATTAATACCAAGCTGAACAAAAACAGAGTGCAGTTTCTTAAATTCAGCCCCTAAATCAGATTGAATCGCCTTAATTTTACAGTTGAAAGAACGTTCAACCAAACAACGAAAGCGTTCAAAAACAGAGTATATATCAGATTTCAGTTTCATGGGATAATACCAAGTAAAGCGAGAATAGTCATCAACAAATAACACGAAATAACGATAACCATCCGAAGAAAAACACAGGGGCAGGACCCCAAATGTCAGTATAAACTAAATCAAGAACACTCGAACTAACAGACTCAACACGTGGCAATGGGAATCGCGCAGATTTACCCATTTGACACGCAGAACATAAACCAGAAAAAGTTCTATTATGCCCACTAACCGAGCACGATTGTAAGACTCGACTAAGTACACGCTGATGCGGATGACCTAAGCGATCGTGCCACGTGGTGACCGAAGCACGAGCAGAAAGAAAAGCTGAAGGCGGAACAGCAGGAATCGGTAAGGTATAGAGCCCACCGGAACTATTGCCCCGCAAAAAAATTTCCTTGGTCTGGATATCCTTCACAACAAAGAAAGAAGGGTGAAACTCAAAAAATACTTGATTATCGGACGCAAACCGCTGAACCGATAATAAAGACGCAGAGAGATTTGGGACATGCAAAATATTGGACAACCTAAGTGACCTAGAGGGCGTAGAAAAAGACGCACGACCAACATTGCTAATAAGTAATTGCGTACCGTCACCGACACGGAGGGTGTCACCACCCATGTACTCCTCAGAACTGGAAAGAGCTGCTATATCTGGCGTGGCATGGTGCGTTGCACCTGTATCCGGTAACCAGGTGTGAGCAGCAACTGGATTGGATGCAGAATCACCATGATGCGTATAATGAGCTTGCGGAGACGTAACATAGGGCAATCTGTAGCAAGCCAAAGCAGAATGGCCATACACACCACAAATTTGACATTGCAGATTCGACCCCCTGCCACGCCTGCGATTGCCGCCGCGATGCTGCTGCCGACCAGCGCCACCACCACGCGACTGGGCTCCGCCACGACGTCCACGCCCAGAACCAGCAGAGCCCGCGCCTCCAGCCGCTCGGCCTCCACCACGGCCTTGCTGCCGTCCACCATGAGCCGCAAAAACTGCCGGCGACGTGCCTCTAGAACTAGCAAGATCCTCGCCGGCGATAAAATCCTGAGCACCCAGGAGATCAGCGAGCTCTACGAGGGTAACCGGACTCCCACGAACAGCCAAGGAGGATGTAACCCCCCGAAACTCCGGGCGAAGACCGCGAAAAACATACAAATTCTGCTCCTCCAGTGACACCTTCCGACCGGCAAGAGCAAGGCCTTCGACAATGAGACGGGCTCGCCCAAGATACGCCGCCGTCGTGGAGTCGCCTTGCCGGAGTCCGTGAAGCTGGCCGAGAAGGTGAAGTTGCCGCGAGTGAGACGCCGAGGCAAGAGACTGCTCCAGCGCATCCCACTGCTCCTTGGACGTTTGGCAGCCAACGGCGGTGGCGAGAACGTCTTCAGATAAGGAAGAGACCAGCAGAGAGAGTAACGCCTGATCACGGCGAACCCATGCAGCATACGCTGGATTCGGAAGACGAGCAGCGCCCTCCGAAGCGGCGGGAAGAAACTCGGCCGGACATACGCACGAACCATCCACGAGCTCAATCAAATCATGACCACGGAGAAACGGAACGACTTGAGTGCGCCAAAACAAGAAATTCCGGTGATCAAGTTTAATGCTGATATAGTGATGAGCAGAAGAAAAGGACGCCACGGAAGAAGATTGTACAGACCCCGTAGCAACATCGGAAACGGTCCGTTCAGATGAGTTCACAGAACCGTCATTCGCAGCCATAGGATCGAGAAGAAAAACCCTAAGCGACTGATACCAGATGAGAACTATATGTCTGTATATTAATAATCTCAAAGTATAACTGTACAAATTACAAGTATATATAGAATAAGAGTTACAGCTAGAATAGGACTAAGACTCATAATACAACTCAAAGTATGAAGAGTCCTAATACCATCGAACTAAAAAACAATGCAATTGGGTTCCTGAACTACACGAATTCATGCAATTTCATTCAAAATTACCTGTGTTTACCTGATGTTCAGGTTATCAATTTTAAAAATGGTATTTTAAAATAATTTTAAATAAAATAATTAATTAAAATTTAGAAAAAAAAAGATAAAAAAAACTGTCGGTCGGAGATTCGTCTCCGGCCGGCCTCGTCTCCATGGCCGGAGACGAAGCAGACCTTCGTCTCCTTGGCTGGAGACGAAGCGGACCTTCGTCTCATTTACTATGTTCAATTCATAATATGTGTTTTATATGATCATATATCTAAATATCTAAAAACATAATAAATGTGAATGAAGGTTATACCTCTCATTTATGTCCGTTTTTTCCGTTAAGTTTTTTTGTACATTATGCTATAAAAGTTGTACTACATAATATTTTGGACAAATATACCCCTACCGTTATAACTTCCGTTATCTTTTCCACTATTATTACTATGCACATGCATCCACCATATATTTTCTTATCTTCTTCAATAATAATAATAAAATATACACATTAAATATTAGAGTTATATGTTAGTTATTTTTTAAAATATAAATATCTAATTTATAAAAATATCTTACATTATTATTATTATTATTATTATTATTATTATTATTTACTATATTAAAATTTAAATAAATTTAAAATTCTAATATAAAATACTAATATTGGACACCTATATTTTGCGCATCACGCATAAAAAAAAACTAGTTATAATGTATATAAATACTAAATTGCAAGTACATCATGTCATATATAATAAGTTCATAATGTTTTTTCTATATGTTCATGAAAATAAATTAAAGTTCAATATACATATAAATTGTATACTAAACTAATAACATTATGTACCTTTATGCTTATTTAAATTTTTTTAAAAATATAAATAACAATAATAATATAATCGTGTATTTTAAAAGATCTTGATTAAGAGTTTCTTAATAATAAATCTTTTTATACATTTTTATTTGTACGTAAAGAAAAAAGAGAAAAATAAATTTAAATTGAAAAATTGTTTTTAATAAACAGAGATACTTTGAGTGCTTGTTGCCTAGCTACATGCAGTCATTTTTTTTTGTTTTGGTAAATTTACAGGGTCTTTCTCTCCGTCCGTTCAACGGTCCAGGGTCCACCCACGTTCACTCCGAGAGGCACAAGAGCTGACCCACGGAGAATCGTCACTTGTGGGAATTGAACTCGGGTTCTCCCGAAATTCCTCCCCACAAAGAGAGCTCACTTGCCACTTGAGCTACCCCACTGGGTTAGCTACATGCAGTCATGCACCCTAGTCCACAATATATTTATTATTAGAGTTAATTCCATTTTTTGTCCTAGATTTATAAGTAGCTGTCCCCTTTTAATCCTATTTTTTCAAAACATCTACTTTTGATCCTAGTATTATTGTGGCATGACCATTTTTGGTCCTCCATCAACAAAACTGTTTAAATTTCATCAAATACAAGAGCATTTCAGTGTTCAATTATAATTTTTTTCAAAAAAATAAACATTAAAAATATTGCGGGTCAACATATTTTGTATTAAAAAAAATCAAAATATCCTTGTATTTAACAAAATTTCATTGATTTTCTTGACGGATGACCAAAAATGGTCATGCAACAATAATACTAGGACCAAAAGTGGATGTTTTGAAAAGAAAAATACTAAAAGTGGACTGTCACCTATAAATCTAAGACCAAAAATGAAATTAATTCTTATTGTTATTACAACTTTACAGGCAATGATCCTCATTTACTCTTCACTTTCTAATGTGTTATTGATCCGAATCTACTTCTAAGAATGATCCTTTATTATTATTATTATCCCACGAGATGACATAAATAAATATTGTATTTTGGTGCCAAGTAGTTTGTAACTCAATGGTAACACTGTGACTCTTCTAAACGGGAGGTCACACAGATTTAAACTCAAATGGAAGAAAGTATATATCGACGCCACTAGTACTCAAAAAAATTTACATTTTCATGATAAATACACGAAAAAGGAGTGTGATTCACAAGGTAACTACTACAAACTTTCATGATAAATACACGAAAAAAGACACAAGCTAACTACCACAAATTTGGATTGTTTTATTCTTATTTAAGGCAACTACAATGGTTCTTTCAATTTCTCCCCAATTTGTGAGTCCAGCTCTTCTACATCAAATTATAATCTCATTTTCTATTATCTCTCCAAGCCTGGCCTTCTTTCATTTTCTCCCTTTTAACTTTATAACTTTAATATTTTCAAAAAAAAAAAAACTGTATAACTTTAAATTTATTTTTTAAATAAAATAAATTTAAATTATGAAATAAAATTTTTATTGAATTATAAATATAATTTCATAAACTAATCAAAATGTAATTTAATAAATTAATATTTGCCTTAAATATCGTCTATTAACGTACATTTGGAATTGAGTACAAAATTTTAAATATCATATATACCAACAATTAATACAATTAAAAAATTTATTCTTCACAAAAAAATTTAAAAAATAAATTCAAATATAAAAATTTAAAAATACAATAACATATAAAAAACTTGAAAAAAAAAACACACACACACATACACAAAATTTGCAGTTGCAAAAACGAAAAATACAAAACCAAAAAAAAAAAAACTTTTTATATTAATTAATGGAGTTAATTCCATTTTTGTAAGTCTTTTTTTATTAGAACATCCACTTTTAGTCCTAGAATTATTGTGATATGACCATTGTTGATCCTTTATAAACAAATCAATTTAAATATCGTTAAATACAAGGACATTTCGCTATTCAATTATGAATGTTTTCAAAAAAATTAACATAAAAAATATAGCGATTTAACATACTTTGTGTAGAAAAGATTGAAATATCTTTGTATTTAACGATATTTCAACGATTTTGTTGATGGAGGACTAAAATTGGTCATGCCACAATAATATTGGGACCAAATGGAGATGTTTTAATAAAAAGTGACTAAAAGTGAATTATCACTTATAAATTTAGGACCAAAAATGAAATTAACTCTAATTAATGGCACCCTATTCCCCACTGTGCGCGTTTGCGCGCCACGTACTTGCGCCATTCTTCTTTTTTCATATTATCTCCCTTCCAACTATGTTTATTTACTGTTTTCAAAAAAAAAAAAAAACTATGTTTATTTACTTTTTTTTTTCTTTTTCCTTTTTTTCCTTTTAATTTCCACCATTGGAAATGTCCTTAGGAATTAAAATAATTAATGGTGATGGTGTGACGAAACTGCCCTCCTGAAAGTTCACGGGTAGCTGCAATCAACCCGGTGGCGTTTAGTAAATTCAATTGGCATTTCTTACGACAAAGAATCTTTCATTTCATCATTCCTTGCGACAACCATCATACCTAATGGTGTGTCATGTGTGACGTCCATACCATGACATCTCTTTGATTCTTGCTTTCTATTCTTCTTTTGGTTGTTAAATTATGATTTAAAAATTGATTTTTTCTTTCTCAGTCCAAAGAATCAAAGTCCCACTACTGAGATTTGATCATGGAACTACCCATTTAAAATGGTAACAAATAAATTATCACACCCAAAGAATCAAAGTCGCAACCATTGAAATTTGATCATGGGACCACCCATTTAAAATGGTAACAAATTAGTCATCACACCATATAGTACTTAAAAAAATACTTTGTTTATGAGACTTTGCAAAATATTCATTCATTCAACTATTTCATCGCATCTCCTTTCATGGGATTAGATTATTAAAATATCATTTTTTTTTTTAAGTTAATGTCCCTATCCCATTCTCCACTTTAGGGTGTGTTTGGTAACCTGTAAAATGACTTCCGGAAAATGTTTTCCGAGTTTTCTGTGTTTTGCAACTCCTGGAAAATGTGGTCAACGGAAAATATTTTCCGTTGACCAAGGAAAATCAGTTCATTTTTCTGGAAAATGATTTACGGAATTTTTTTCCGTAAGTCATTTTACGGAATCGCCAGAATAGTTGTTTAGCATGTTTTTGACCAAAACCAAGCCATATCACCCATGACCATGGACCAAGGAGGTGGAGAAACCGCCGAAAACCTCTGCTACATTTATTTTTTTTTATTTTTTATTTTTATTATTTTTTATTTTTTTAATAAATTCTATTCTTTTTATTAAATACCATTATTTTAATAACTATTATAATTTTTTATATTTTAAATAAAACAATTACAATGTTTAAGTATACAATTCTATCAATTTTCCAAAAAATGAACCAAACACACAAAGACAGTTTTCCATAATACATCCAAACACTGGAAATGAAAATGTTTTCCGGAAAATGACTCATTTTCCAGAAAACATTTTCCAGAAGTCATTTTCCTACTTTCCAAACGGACCCTTAGTCTTCAACCAAAAACCGTACTAATTTTGAATGCAAATTTCAATTTTAATTTTACAATTGATTTTGCATCATCACATTTTTTTTTATTTCTATTCATATTGTCATATTTGGTTCTTTATAACAAATTTTATTAAACCTAACATTAGCCGTCTTCTAGTAAATTTCTTTGCATCATCACAATTCATTAATTATAAAACTTTAGTCGTGTCCTTTTAGTCTTAAAAAAAATATTCATGAACAATATAATAAATAATAAGTTGGTAGGGATAAATTTGTAATTGAACAAGTCAAAACTTTAATACAATTTGGCCCACCTTTGCCGGTAAATTATTGCATGGACCATGGTCCACACAGCTGTGGACCAAAAATAAAAAATACATTATTTTTGTACTGAAAGTACATTATTTTTGTAGTGTAGGTACATTATTTGATAGTATATATCAAATAATGTACATTCAGTACAAAAATAATATACCCTAAAATAATGTACCTACAGTACAAAAATAATGTATCTTCAGTATAAAAATAATGTACTTTTTATTTTTGATTCACACAGCTGTGTGGACCATAGTCCATGCAATAATGATTGTGCCTGCTCTGTTCTGGTAAATTTCTTTGCATCTACTCCTCACATTGCAGCCCAAAGTTGAAGGATGATGTGCAATGCCCAAAATACTTGGCAAATTATACAATGGGTTTTTTTTGTTTTGGAAAAAAATTATACAATGGGTTAGAATCTACTTTACATTGATAAATTTTGTACATGTAATTAACTGTTTTTATACCTATACATAAATTGATGTGACATCACATGATAATTACAGACATAATTACAAACACAAACTATTAACTGCATACAAATAACATATTAACCAACATCTTATGTGCATCTAAATTTAACATATTCTGTATGTTCAATTAACAATATGTGTCAATAGTTAACATATTACGTATCTGTAACATATTTTGTACGTGTAGTCTATCCGCGTCCATGGTATAACAGATGAACATACCCTCCCTCACATTTTTCACAACATCAGACTTGTCATCTTCTACAAGGCAAACTTTTTTAAAAAAATATTATTATTATTGCCATCATAGTGATACCACTCAGCAATGGTGAAGGTTTATCACAATTCACAAATGCTGTCTTAACAACTCTTCTCCTTGAATCTGTATTATATGATATATGGGGAGCCCTTCCTAAATCCTACTCATCCAACCACTGAACTCCATGTTTTGCCCAGAGATCAGCAGCCTCATCTGGACCCTTGCTTCCCAACTTGTACAGCTCTACCACTACATTGCCATTGCCCATCTCATGCAATACAGTAGATAATGGCCCTGTTTGGTAAATAATTAGCTTATCTGCCAATTTTAACTTATTTGGCTACTCACTGTTGCAAAAATTCCCGCCTAGGCGCTAGGCACTCCTAGACCGAGGCGAATTGCTCCCTAGGCGTCCGCCTAGGTGGCCGGCCGCCTAGAGCCTAACTCGGCCGACTAGGCCGAGTTTGCTGCCGACTAGGCCGAATTTGGCCGAGTTAACTCGCCCAACTCGGCAGAGTTAGCCGAGTTAACTCGAGCGAGTCAGCCTTGTTAATTTTATTATTATATTTATATATATTTAAATTTATTTATTTATATAAGTAATAGAAGTAAGAGATATATATATATATAATATATATAATATAATATATGACAAACACCCACACACATGAATTAATTTTTTATTTTTATAGGTCGCCGCCTAGAACCGCCTAGATATCTCCTAGGCGCCGCCTAGACCGCTTAGGCGCTAGGCGCTAGTCTACCGCCCGACTAGCGCCTAGCGCCTACTGCAACCATGTGGCTACTATTAGTTGTTTGACTTGATTAAAAAATCAATATAAATGTTTAGTTAATAAGCTTTTTATAACTCCAAAATATTAAAATTGAAAAAGCTACTCAAAGCAACATTTTCAATTAACTTTTTGAGAAAAACAATTATATTAAATAGCTATCAGCTAACAGCTAATTTATCAAAACACCTTTCTACAATCAACTAATGTTATCAATTAATCATACTTTCTAACACAATCAGCTAACATCTATCAGCTAATAGTTATTTACCAAATAGGGCCTATATATTCCAGGCAGCTGCAACCTCGTCACTTCTCGTGAACAGGTAGTGGTTGTCCCCGGCCCGTCAATGACATTGTGCAAAAGTTGCTCGATGAGTCAGGTACCACAATGTCATACCTGATCGGGCAAAACAATGAAATCACTCGTATACTAAATAGGATTCAAGTTTCATCATATGCATGTATTTTGAAGTTCGGGTGACCAGAAAAACCAACACTCACTATTCAAAGGTTGGATAAATCCCACCTTGTGATCAAGGTTGCAAAGGCACTAGGCACTCAGCGTTAGTTAGATGCTTGGGAGGGGACTAGAACCTAGGCCGCTGAATAAAATAACAACCCGGTGGCGTTTGGTAAATTCAATTGGCATTTTTGAGGACAAAGAATCTTTCACTTCATCATTCCTTACGACAACCATCATACCTAATGGTGTGTCATGTGTGACGTCCATACCATGACATCTCTTTGATTCTTAGCTTGCTTTCTTTTTCTTCTTTTGGTTGTTAAATTATGATTAAAAAATTGTTTTATTTTTTATTTTTATTCATAGGAATCAATGCTCGACCACTGAAGTTCGATCATGTGACCACCCATTTAAAACGGTAACAGTTGTGTCATTACACTATATAGTAGTTGGAAAAAGTTTTTGTTTATGAAGGGTTTGCAAAATATTCATTCAACTATTTCATATTTTCATTGCATCTCCTTTCATGGGATTAGATATATCAACTATTTTAACCAGTGTGGGAGCAACCTCTCCAAGTGAGGGAGACTTCTTGTGTGCAGTGAGTAAAGGTATAGCCTCTGTGCTCAGTTGAGTTATCATGATTTACATCCTCCCAGATATTTTTTCAGGTCGGGGCATGGGGATCCCTTGGGTTGAGGATTCAACCTTTTGGGAGAAGATTATTAAAATATCATTTTTTTAAGAAGTTAATGTCCCTATCCCATTCTCCACTTCAACCAAAAACCGTCCTAATTTTGAATGCAAATTTTAATTTTAATTTTAATTTTACAATTGATTTTGCATCATCATTTTTTTTTAATTTCTATTCATATTGTCATATTTGGTTCTTTATAACAAATTTTATTAAACTAAACTAACATTAAGACAATTCATTAATTATAACATTTTAGTCGTGTTCTTTTACTTAAAAAAAAATAAAAATTGACGAACAATATAATAAATAATAATTTGGTAGGGGCAAATTTGTAATTTAACAAGTCAAAAACCACAAATCAATAGCTGCCCCACTTGTGGCAATCTTTATACCGTAAACCCTGATCCTATACGACGTTGTTTTGAGTTTTAATTTTGACAACAGTTTGTTGTTCAGTTCATGTTATATAGATTTTTTCTTTTACTGTAAAGCATGTGTATATGACTTGTAATATAAAATTATGTGCCTATAGGACATATATTATCTACATAAATCATATTTGAGAATAAGTAAATATATAAATGTATGTGTCTTGTGTTATAAATTTTTGTATATTGTGTTATGAAATTCTGTATCTTAAGAGTATTGATTTTGTACCTAAAATATATTAAAATTTGTGTTGAAGTATGAGAAATGAAAAACTACAAAATATGTTAAAGTTTAAATATAAAAACAACGTTGTTTTGATTCATAGTCCACAATACTATGTGGACCTTGGTCCACGATATAAATTGCCACTTGTGGCCAACTAGCCAACTTTTAATACAATTTGGCCCACCTTTGCCTGTTATGTTCTGGTAAATTTCTTTGCTTCTCCTCACTTGGCAGCCCAAAGTTGAAGGATGATGTGCAATGCCCAACATACTCTGGCAAATTATACTATGGACCAAGGTCTCCTTTGCATTTATACATTCTGTATCTATAATTACTTATTTCTATACCTGTAAACAAATTGAAGGCACATCATATGATAATTACAGACATAAGTACAGACACATAAACTTAACCGCAAACATATAACATCTTAACCAACATCTTATAAGTATTTGTCGTTAACATATTCTGTACCTACAATTAACAATTTGTGTCAATAGTTATGTATTTATAACATATCTTGTATTTGCAATTAACCCACACCCATGGTATAACAACTAAACATACCCTCCTTCATATTTTTCACAACATCACACTAGTGATCTTCTACAAGGTGAACTTTAAAAAAAAAATTATTATTATTATTGCCATCATAGTGATACAACTCAGCAATGGTGAAGGTTTATCACAATTCACAAATGCTGTCTTAACAACTCTTCTCCTTGAATCTGTATTATATGATATATGGGGAGCCCTTCCTACTCATCCAACCACTGAACTCCATGTTTGGCCCAGAGATCAGCAGCCTCATCCGGACCCTTGCTTCCCAACTTGTACAGCTCTACATTGCTATTGCCCATCTCATGCAGTACAGTAGATAATATATTCCAGGCAGCCACAACCTCGTCGCTTCTCATGAACAGGTGGTTGTCCCCATCAATGACATCGTGCAGAAGTTGCTCGTATGAATCAGGTACCTCGATGTCATACCTGATCGGCCAAAACAATGAAACCACTCGTATACTAAAACGGGAATCAAGTTTCATGATATGTATTCTGATGTTCACTTTGGATGACGAGGGAAACACGCAGTCACTATCCGAAGGAGTGCACTGGGTAAACCTCGCCTTATGACCAAGGTTGCAGAAGGCGCTAGGCGCTAGTCGGGTGGCCGAGAGCGACTAGCACCTAAGCGGCCGAATAAAATAATAATAATAATATATAGACGGCCTAAACCCTT
>CM008335.1:28785570-28800432 GCA_002525835.2 Ipomoea batatas
TCCTCAAAAACTATACACCTCACAAATCTCAAATTAAATAATTAATGACTCAAACTCTTTCAGTCACAATGGCTACTCTAGTGCTTCACTACTTTGGCACCACAACCACCTTGAGTCATGTCAATAAAATCTACTGATTTCATCATCATGGTAGAGTATTCAAGTTCATAAATGTTTTTTTTTTTTAAAATCAAAATACCTAGTCAAGAATTCGAGATAAATAATTTGATCTCAGACTTTCTAGGAATGAGGTCGAGAGTTCGAACCTGCTAAAATTATAAGAATTGTCAAACTTGGCATATGTCTACCACTTTACCCTACACATGGTCCCAAACCACATATGCATACCAAAATGAGAATGGATGACATTTTGAACAGAGTGACAAGATTATAAGACCTTTCTGAGACTGAATTGAGGATAGAGAATAATGTCTTCTTGACAGAACTATGGTATGCAAGAGCAGGTGGATATGGACAGCACCAAACAGATATGATCTCGTCTAAAAACAGCTTCGAGGAATAAGGCAATGGAGATCATACGATAACATACAAATGTAAAAACATTTCAGATCTTGAAAGCAAACGAGGAATGTTCAGTGAAATTGGAGTTTATTCTAGAAGAGAGCTTTGATATGATTTCATGTACAAACAGACATTTAGCGAGCCCGTCATATCCAATTCTCTTAGGGATCAGCTTTGCCTGCAATTTCCTCGTCACTGGAAGCATATTCGTCTTCGCTCACCTCATCATCGCTAGACTTCTCTTCCGGGGCAACCCCTGCATCTGTAGCCTTGGCATATTTTTCACAGAACTCTGAAAGTAAATGGGACGAGAGTATGAGAAACGAGATGTTTCGCCAAAATCAACAGCTACTATTAGATGTATATATTGCGGAAGACATAATGGTTTTATGTAAGAAATTTACGAAATTTCACCCTTTTACATTGTAATCACAATAATGCAATTGTATTTCTGTATGGAGTGGTGCAAATAGCAAAATGTTCCATGAATCAATGTCCTAATGGAATTGATGAAATGTTAACTTACAAAGTATAAACTAATGTTTTACATAATACACAATGAAATATTCGTTGATATATACTAAATGCTCACATTGTAAGTACCAAATTTGACATATTATGGATTGTCACAAACTCGATATAATCTTCACATCATATGAATTAAATGTTCACATCCGAGGTGCTCACCATTGTGTGTCTCTTGTGGGCTGTGGCACAATAGAATTTGGAAGAATAATGCTCCTAAGAGGCTAAGAACAAGGAGGTAGTGAAACACACAGTTGAGGATAAGAGGAGAGGAACACCGATCCACCTAGAAACTACGATTTTCATGAATATCCTCAACAAAGCGTATAAATATTGCACTCTCACTTTTAAGTAGAGGGATCGAATCTCGCTTCTTGCAGGAAAAGAGTATAGCATATTAGCATTTTAAGCTCTCATTTCTTTTAGGGTTTCTTTCAACTTTGTAATTCCAAAAAGACCCGCAAATCCTGACTAAGGTTACCTATCATGTTCAAATGTCAGTAATCTGCATCGCTCTTGATAAAATGGCCAACTTAATCCTTGTCAGAATGGTCATTTATTACCATACGAATTAGCTTAAAGAGCAGTCCTGACCATTCAACTGATTGAAACAATTGAAAGTGAAGCTATCCTATTCCGAATATGCAAAGAAACGAATTACCCCATCTAAACTTAAGAGAATTAATCAAAATGGTAAACAATACGCAATAAAGAAAATGATTCAAAACTTTTGACTAGCATAGTCATTTAAAATCACAGATGAATCCATTACGCAGAAAAATCTTGTGTCCAGAGGCAATAGACAAGAAGAAAACCACACACCATCACACAATCACTAGACTGTCAAAAACTATTTATACTCTGAAAAAAATCGCATAGTCAAAAAGCTCCTTAAAAGCTTCCAATTGATTGGAATGGAGGTGCTACGTCCTACTGATTCACCCAGCACTTAGAAACTGATTCGTTGTAGAACCCGATAGGGAGTTTTCAGAACTCATACAGAGTTGTTCCCGTATAAATGCAAGGCAACAAATGATAGATATGGTGCATAATAACTACCACGGGAGGAATACTCACTTTAGGAACTATGGCATATGAGATGAATTTTTACCTTTCACTCTTTGTTCATAAGCAGTCCGATCACGCATCATAAGAGCTGCAGCTTCTCCATTCAGTGGATCCGATGGATTAGGATACAAAAGAAGCTGAGGAAGAAACACTTCGAACACATTTACCAGATCTGCAAGGCATATAATAGATTGTCATCAAGCAACAAATGAAAGTTCTTATACAAGAGAGCCGTTAAAATCGTGAATTACCAAACATCGGGCTCCAAGTCTGATTTATAACATCTAAGCAAACTGAGCCAGACCTGCAAACTCAAAGCCATGGAAGTGTAGATTGTTAACTCCATCTTCCGCCCAATTCATGCAATAACGTGTAAAGAAGGGAAATTAGGCAAGAAATAATGTCCACCAACTCACATTTCATCAACATTTGGATGATAAATCTTATTGACAAAACCTATAGAAGGAGACTTATAAGGATAGGCATCTGGCAGTTCCACCCTAACTCTCCATACACCTCCCTGATAAGGACCTGTCACAGGGCACAAAGATTACAAACAAAAAAAGAAATTAAGAAAAGGTCACATTTTTGGTTAAATTTACAATCTATATTTCTTCAGAACATAACAACTAGGTGGACAAGATCTTCACTGAGAAATATCAGTGAACAGAAGCCCTGCACACTCTGAGTAAATTGCACTCCATATCAGACTTATCAACATACAACCACAAAACATATGATAAAACAAATTCTTATTATTCAGTCACTGGCAAAGTCATTTGATCAGTTCTCTACAACTAAAAGTCTAAAACCCAATAGCCAAAAAATAAAATTCAACAAAAGCAAAACTTCAATCACAAAGATTGAACTTCAGTCCATCAATATAACAATAGAAGCTCCTGTCTTGGCAGCTGAATCAGGGGAGTTACAAGTCAACAAAATGATTGGGAAAAAAAAAAAAAAAACACAATCAAACAAAACACATAATATCATTTAAAATAATCTAACCTAGCTGAAATCCAGACTCAACACAGACACAAGTGAAACAAGAGAAGGGTATTTGCGGAACTTTACTCTCTTTGGGTCCATGAAATTCTACATAGAATTCCTGCATTCCATCATTGATCATCTCCACCTTGTAGTCACTCATCATCCTAAAGTTCCCACAACGAAAAACCCCGCAGAATAAAAATCCAAGAAAACTTATTTTTTTTTCTTTAAAAAATAAAAACACCATCTAAATCAAAAAGAAAATTAAAGTTATGGATTTGGGTTGGATTACAGTTTCATCAAGTCCATCTCTCTGCGCTTGCTTGGTGAAGACATGATTACTTTCTATTTCCTTGTTCTTTCTCCTTCAAATTCTTGTATTGAGAGGTTAGGCGACAGAAAAAATAAAATACACACAAAGAGGTGCGTTTATATGTATAATATATGTGTGAGAGAACTGAGAAAACTGAGAAAGAGAGAGAAAAAGGTATAGAGAGTTTCTTCACAAAGCCAAAGGCGGTTCAGACACAGTGGAGTTAAAGGTGGACTATCTGCCATTTTTTGCAGATGATTTTATTTTTTTTTTACTTTATTTTTGTTCTTTTATATTTCCTCCATTATAACTTTCCAAAGTGAAAAAAAGTCACCCCAAAAAAAGTTGGGCAACCGAAAAAAAATACTGTTTTTAAGAATAAATTTCATTAATGATTTATTCTGTTAGAATTCTCATCAATGTAAACTTCTTCCCCCAAAAATTGAATCATCAGTCCTAAGGGTCCCTCACGTCCTAACCCAACAAAGCATGTGAGAGGAGGTAAATTATAGTGATTATATGGCTCAACAGACAGAGCCGGCTCATCCATGTAAACTTCTACCCTAATTGGAGTGATGTTAATTGGAAAATAATGAATAAGATGAATTATCTTCCTCTTTTTCTCATTTCTTTCTCTCAAGTTGCAGTATCATTTTTCCCGTCATTCATAGTAATTTTATTTAAGATTTAAGTCATCCGAATTTTTACCACCGGTCGATGATTGTTTCTGTTAATGAAAAGTCATGATTGTTTCTTTCATTGGCAGAAAAAGGTTTAGATTTAGACAGTCATAGTTATCTTCGTCGTTGACAGACAACCAGATGATGTCTATCAATGAAACAACCATCGGTCTGCCGAGGGCGGTTTCTGTTAATGGACAATCATGGTTGTTTCTTTCATTAACGAAAGAGGTTTAGATCTAGATTATCATAATGTCTTCCCCGTTCACAAAGAACAATGTGTTGTCCATCAATGTAACAACCATTAGCCAACTCATGATTGTTTATGTTAACGGATAGTCATAATTGTTTATTCCGGGGATGGAAAATGTTTTAGATTTAGACAATCATAATTGTCTCCCATGTCAGATATACAACCAAATTTTGTCCATCAATGATACATCCATCATCAAGGCGATGGTTGTATCAATTAACGGTAAATCATAATTGCTTCTTCTGTTGATAAAAAGAAGTTCAAATCTAGATCAGACAATCATATCTCTCCATGTCGATGAAAATCGTCATCGACGATGGGCAATGATTTTTTTAAATTAATATTTTTTACCAAAAAAAAAATCAAAAATTTTGTATAATTAAAAACCACATAAGTATCAAGAGACCACATGTTAGTCTAATCAATGTCACAATGACACTAACCTACTAAATAGATGAGATAATAGGCCATAGTTGCTAATTGCAATATTTTTCTTGTTTATGGGCATTATTGGGGCTTTATTAGCTATGAGGACTTAATTGCACGCTTCATAGACTTGGGTGGTCAATTTGATTTTTTTTTTTCATAATGCACTAGTGGAGAAACTTGCAATGTGAGAATAATCAAATCAAGTTTTGGTTGTTCGAGCCTTAGTGGAGGCAATACTGTCTCTTTGTTATTCATTTAGTTGAGAAAATAGTTATGAACAAATACTACATTGTAACAGAGTCAATAGTACTAAAAAAAAAAGTTTTGGTTGAGTCTCATTCAATGACAATTCTCCCAAAATTAAAATTGTTATACGGTAGATCATGGTTCAAATTGCTATGTAGACAATTGACATACGAATTTATTTTTAATATATTAAATATTTGTTTAGTTTACTAATGTTTTTTTTTTGAATACTACTGACTCTATTACAATGCAGTATCTGTTCGTAACTATTTTCTCAACTTATAGAAGTACAAAGATTCAATATCGCATCCACTGATTTTTTTTTTCTTAAGATTCATGTTTAGTATATGGTAGATTCATTTTTAGTACGACACTGCTTATGAAATGAATGAATAAGATGAATAACCAGAATTATTTTCTTTTCCTTTTTTTTTTTTTTCTAAAAGGTTGAGTCCCCAACCCCAGGGGCTACCCACACTTCGCCCGATTGACAAAACATTTGGGAGTAGGGATGTCAATTTCAATCCGCCCTGCATGGGTCAGGTTTTTGGGGTGATGGGTGGTGGGTCGGGTGGGCCTTAAAAAAAAAAATTAACCAAAAAAAAAAAAAAACGCGGTGGGTCGGGTTGGATTCGGGTTCTGTGTACACAACCAGCCTAAAACCCCACCCGGCCCACCATGTGTGTATATGTATATATATATAATAGTAAAATGAGTACTAGTATATAGTTTATTATAAAAATTTATATAACTTTATGTGACTTTTTACTAATTTTATATTTAAACTACTAAGTTTATTTTTAAAAATTAACAATTTAGTTATTATATTTGAATATTTTTATTATTTTTTGTTTTAGTATAACTAATGAATTTTATGATTTTATTATGTGTAAGTAATTTAAATATTATTTTTTGAAAAAAATTAATAAGATGATAAGTGGTGGGTACCCGTAGTGGGCACTCGCATCCAATGGGGTGGGGTGGGTTTTGAAAAAGTCCACCCGACGCGGGTTGGAGGTGCGAGTGGCGGAGAAAATATAATGTGGGTCGGGTGATGGATGTAGCCCTCCCTAACCCATTGTCATCCTTATTTGGGAGAATGTAAATCACGATAACTCAATAGCTCACCAGACATGGCCAAATGTCAGTGCACACAATGGATCTGTCCACTTTGAGCAACATCTTCACACTGTCGCTACCGAGTTTGGAACCTTTGTCTCTTCGCCCAAATATTGTCTACTGAATCAGTAAGTTAAGCTCGTGTGGGCTACAGTATCATTTTCTCTTTAAGAGACAGATTAACACATTGTTTATAATGTTTTTTTTTTTAAATTTAAAGTGCCAAATTTGCCATCAGCAGTCAATAGTTGTTTCTATTAATGAAAAGTCATGTTTGTTTCTTTGCTCCCAAAAGGTTGAATCCTCAACCCCAAGGGTCCCCTCGCCTCGGCTCGACAAAACATCTGCGAGGATGTAAATCATGGTAACTCAACTGAACACAGAGGTTAGATCTTTGCTTACTGCATACAAGGAGCCCCCCTATCATTGGTGATACTCGATCCCTGGTCTTTGTTCCCAAACTTCAGCCCTGTGACCAATTGAGTCCATTGATGGAAAGAGGTTTAGATTCAGGCAACCATAATTGCCTTCAACTCCCCCATCGACAGGCAACCACATGTTGTCCATCAATGGAAGTATGGAACAACCATCAATCGACCAATGATTGTTTCTGTTAATTGACAATCATGGTTGTTTATTCCGTTGACGACAAGAGGTTCAAATCTAGACATTCATAGATTTTCCCTGTTGACAAACAACCACAAGTTGCTCATAAATGAAAAGGTCGATGAATGTTTATGCTAACGGAAAGTCATGTTGTTTCTTCCATTGACGTGAAAGATGTTTAGATTTAGACAACCGCATGTTGTCCCTTGAGGGAGCAACCATCGGCTAGGCGAAGGTTGTTTCTGTTAATGAACAATCATGATTGTTTCTTCTATTGATAGAAAGATGTTCAAATCTAGACAAGTATTTCAGTATAAGTATGTTGCATCCTATAATCATTCTTAAAATCAATTGGTGATAAGTTCAACAATCACCCTCCTAGTACCTGTTTCGCCTCGCATCAATTTGAACTTGTGACATCGGCTCTAATACCAATTTCTTTAGTTATTTGGTTGTCATACCATTTTTAAAACTAATCGGTGATAAGTATGTAGACATTATATTAATCATTTAACCGCACCCCTTCATGGTAAGCCACATCGTCACGTCTCGAATTAAGCAGGGGTTGTACTCGGCCGACGCCCAATACTTTGCACATAATTGAGCAAGGGTTGTCCTACTAGTTTCGCACATCGCTACGTGAGACTAATCAAATCGAGTTTTAAATAAATTCCCTTCAAGGGGGGCAACTCTACCAACAACTCAATTGTTATACCATGGACCATGGTCCATATGGAAAAGTAAACAACTTATTAGATATTTATTTTTAATATACTAAAGGTTCATTTTGTGTACTAAAAAAATTAAATTTGAATATTATTTTTTTTGTACTGCATAGTGAAAATTCCCTTACTTCATAACATCTAAACTTTAGTTGTTCACAATAGGAAGAAAATCCCAAAATCAAATCAATTGAGAATCTTAAAAAGAATTTTTGTTAATCATTTGTATTTGTTTTAACCTTAGACAAAAAAGAAAAAGATAAAAAGCCTGGTCAGTTTATGAAAAATGAAAATGGTCAATACTAGCGGCAAGGTTCTAGAGAATTTCTCGTACTTACATCTAGCACTCCAGCGGCATTATGTATTTGAATAGATTAATGATAATTAGATTATATTATTTATAATTTATATTTATATAAAATGAGATAGAGGCAATATGCTGTGATGTATTATCCACTGGTCACGGCTCCCAATTACAGCTTATATTATAAAACAGAATTATCTACCTAAGTTCAATTCTTGTCTAACACTTTTTCAGTTGATCTAATGTGCACTCTAGAATAATGCGATTGATTTCTCTTAACATAAAAAAATTGTGTAAAAAAATATACACGATTATTATATTTACAGAATATTTATTTTTATAACTTGGGAAGTCTAATGTTTTGATTGGCACAATATAAATTATGACAACCACAATCATTATTCTTCTAACAACACCAAATTATAATTCTCTTAAATCTCATTTTTGAACAAAAAAAAAGTTTTTGTTTTATTTGATACTTTTGATACAAGAATGGTGTTGGGACAAGAGCTTAAAAAAATTAATAAATAAATAAATAAATAAGTAAACAAGTTTCACTAGGTGTGGTGGAGCCATCATGAGGAAGTCATTTTTGCAAAACCAAAAGATAGTGTTCTTGCTTATAAATCAGGCTTTCATTAGATTGTGTGCATTGTTTATTTGTGTTTGTTCCTTTGGAAGTGAACACTATTGACTGATTGAGTCTTCCAACAATTGAGGGAAACAATAAGCAATAAGTGAGAGCCATAAGTGTAGCATTTGTAGGAATAATTTGGGAACATGTACAAGTGTGTACATACCAAAAGTCAAGGGAGTTCATCATGCCGTTAGTTTAATAATCACAAAATTAAGTTAATATCCGATTTGGTCGAAATTTGGTCCTTTGACTTTTAAAATTTCATCAGTTTGGTCATCGACTTTCAAACTTACTCAATTTTATTTTTAGTTATGCAATTGTTAAACAAAATTGTCCTCAATCAGGAATATTTTGGTTTGGACCAATGGCTATTGTAGATAAAAGTTACATAGTTGTGGATGAAATTGATCAAGTTTGAAAGTTGAGGACAAAAGTGGTGAAATCCTAAAATAGAGAAGCCAAATTGGGTATTAACTCTCGACTCTCAACGGAACTGACCTATTGGCTTTCTTTGGTACACCTTACTCTTGTGTAATAGCCAGCACACCAGACAAGAAAGATAAATTGCACTAGGAAGAACCTGTATGAAGAGCTCAAGTAAGTAGATGTTGACAAGAATCATGCTCGTAATCTTCTGATACGAGAATCATACTCTACACACTTGATCACTACTTTCGGGGCATGAACTTTTACTTTTTACTTGTATAAAAGGTTTTAAACTTTTAACACTTGTATCAATCCATATCCGTAGGATAAAAAGATTAAAAGGCCATCTTCCTTTAAACCTGTATAAATTCTTTGCCTGTAAAATTGATTCATTCAACCAACTTCAAAACTTCATAACATAATCTGCTCCTATCAGAAACTAAAAGAGATATTCACAAGCCAACCAGTTCACAAAATGAACTTCCTATATCAAGAAACTACATTACATGGTTCAACCTTTGCCTATCTAAGGACAAACATTAAAGCAGGCCGCTACATCTACAGCCTTGTTGCATCGCGTCAAAACTCCCAACAAGTAGAAGCCACCGTCATTTTCTTCTGTCAAAAATGGGGAGTGATCTTGTAACATACTATTCTAGCCAAAAAGGAAAACACTGTTGTATAACAAGAAGAAAGTTTTAGCTTGTAATATACTATTCCAGATTGATGCACACCTTGTTTTCGGTGCATAGTAGTGGCCCGGAGCCTCGAACATGAATTGCTTCATGACCTAAGCTCCCACCTACTGACCCAAACTCTTTTT
Organism: Ipomoea batatas; assembly: GCA_002525835.2. NCBI lineage: Eukaryota > Viridiplantae > Streptophyta > Magnoliopsida > Solanales > Convolvulaceae > Ipomoea > Ipomoea batatas. The sequence continues at coordinate 28,795,234 of CM008335.1, forward strand.
CGTCATCATCACTGTCGATATCGTTTGGAGTTACCCGGTTTTGATAACTCCGGCGCTTGATAAGGAAAACGTTGAAGTAATAGCTAACCAACATTGCCTTTGTCTTTGAGGGGAAAATTTTGGCAGCATTATTCCAGAATTTGTTTGGAGTTGCAGCATGTAATCCAATCAAGCTTTTGAATTTGTCCTCCTCTTTTGAAGTCCATGAAAGAGAAACTTCCTCCCCCATGCGGTCAAATCTCCATTGGTGGAATAAGCGGCCGAGCTCAAGCTTCAATTTGTGCCTGTTCTCTGCAGTGTGAAACCTTATGCATTGAACAGATGAAGGAGTTTTGCAATCACATCGACCTCGTCTTCCCTTTCCGATACGATCTGATCCAATGATAGTTTTCATTTCTTCTGGAGGCCACATCCGTGTGCCCAGCCACTTGGAATCACTCTCACAAATCACACCAGTCCATTCTGGGACTTCAGCTTGGTAGAGAGGGCCCACGGAAACTTCTGGGCCCGTTGACTCTTCATCAGAAATACCACTGGCAGTTTCTGTTGCTGGTAGCTCGATTCTCATGGGCTCTGGTTCCTTTGGGCACATTTCTATTTCTCCCTTTTGAGGACTAACAGCCTTGTTATCAGTAGCAGAGCACGAGTGGCAGCATGGACAAGAATCATGTTTTGTCAAAGACAAAATTCTTTTGCTACATCTCGTTTTTTCTGCCGATAGATGATTGGGCCTGTCATGATCATACATTGAAGGATGCATTTTGAGCTTCTTCTGTGGATTTAACAACAAAATGTAATTAACTAAAAGTAGGTAGATAGAAAATAAAAAGATGATGTGCGTGCATGCATGAGATGAATTAACTTCAACTCAAACTATACATTCTAGAGTTGAGATTTGAGAATAATTGACTGGTTCTAAACAACACAATGAACATGCCTTTTTCAAGTAAACACCAGTTTGTGTTTGCAATACCAATAAAACCATATGAAAAAAGGAAATATCAATTTCAGAACATTATTCCCCATGTAGAAGGTACCCGTTTCTCATTCTAGCACCTTTGATGAGCTTGAGTTCATTAGAGAGAAGAGAGAGCCCCCAAACACACTGGCAAATGGCAACAGTCACTGCAGACTTAAAAGTCAAAGAACCTAGGAAATCCCTATACTATATTGTTTTGCACCACATTTTAATCGCTCTATCTGAATATTTATCAATTAGTCACTGTATTTTAGCATTTGATAAAATTAGGGACAAATACTAACACCATTAGTCAAACTATTAAATTGGCTGAAGTGGCATGCCTCAACTTTTTGTTGTTTTTATAAATTAAATTAAATTAAATTATTTTATTTTTGTGAACATTAAAGAAAAAGGTATGGTTGGGGACAGCGGCAAGGTGGCATCTCAAGCTCCAAGCACCCCTCTTCAATATGGGCTACAATTCTACAAATTCTGTTCTAAGATTACCTTGGTTATATGGTATGATTTTCCATCTTTGCCATTTAAAAAACACACATATAAACATGTGTGTGTATATTTATTTATTTAATATAACCTAGAATGTAAATTTCAAACACAGATATTGAAAGCATTTAAGAAAACTATGCAATACAACCTAAAATATAAGCCTCAATCAAAAAAGTTATTACTTCGCATTACATTCTCACAAAATTAACCAAACAAACAAGGTAACCTTACATTCTTGTAATCTCACATTACCTTTCAAAGGGTAATCCTATTACCTAGAGTAATCTCATATTCCGTTAACTAAACATCCTGTAATGGTCATCGGTGATCAGGGTATCAAATGTATACTGTTAGGTGAATGGCATGCCATGGGTAAACACATTGTTACTGATGCTTACTATTTATGGTCCTTTGTAATACTCCAACTTTTGCTATCCAAGCTCTAAATAAAGGCTCAGATAGGATCCAAGGGAAACTGTATTTGAAGCTATAAATAACTTTGTTTTTTAGCCCAAAAAATCACATAAAAGAATAAAGTGAAAAAAGTGCAGAAGTTAGAGCCATTTTCTGAACTTGTTAATATTGTTGTTATTCTCAATATTATTATTATTTGAAGCCCTGACCTCTAATTCAATGAGATCTCACCTTAGACTACAATAAGGGTCATCAGCATGTACATAGGATTGTACAACCTGCATACAATTATTAAAATTACTTGGTAAATATTGGAACTAGAGCACCACAATGGGGTGCATTCTATATACATAAAAGAAGAAAAAGAAAGGAAAAAAGGAAGGCTGACGACCATCCCTACACAAAGAGGAGAGCGCATCCCAAGTGTCACAAAGAAAAAAGAACTCAAACTCATTAAAACCTCAAAAAACAACTATCAAACACTCAAACAAGCACCTCTAAGAGAACTGAAATAGCATTCCACTAGCATGCTGAATCAAGACTATGTCTTCTTCTTTAATAATCTACAAGGAGAAAGTTGAAGCAAAACTTACTGGGGTAAACCAAGTATTAAAAGGCATGCTAGTGCTAGTGCTAGTGCAAGGGATTATGCCTGAACTAATACTAAAAAGCACTAAATGTACAAAAATAATCTCTACAGCCGACCCTAATTGGTTTGGGATCAAGGCTTAGCTATGCTGAGTTCAGATAGTTGAAGGCTTGAAGCAACTATTTGTCAAAAGATTATTACCTAGACACTTATAAGGATCCCTTCAGGTAAATCAACAAAATGGATCATCAAGACATGCATTGCTAATGACGACAGAGCCTACTTCCTCCAGATACACATATGACAATGTATAGGAGCTTCACTTAAAGTGGAGAAGATTTCAGATCAAACCCTCAACAATATTGCCCTCATATGTTCCCTTTACTCATAATGGAAAAATATATGTAAGATGGAATAAAGATTCATTTATTAAAATAATTTTATACGGCAGCATGTCACTTTGTACTACCCTTGCTCTAAACAAATAACCCGTTCTTCGTGTACCTATGCCTAACATCCTTATTCATGGTTACAAACTACAAGGCGATTGTTATAAGTGTCGAAAAATGACCTTTTAAGTCTAATGACAATGGTATCTAATACTTTTGTTATACGTGGAGTTTGGTTCGAGAATAAAAATAAAGGGAATAGAATAGAATTCCAACATGAATGGAATAAGAAAGGAATACTATTCTACTGTTTGGTTATACTATTCTACTGTTTAGAATAGGAATAAACATGCGATTATAGGATGAATCATATTCTCGTGTTTGGTTGGACCAGGGAATAGAAAAGGAATATCATTTAAATAACAAAAATAATCATATTCAAAATAAAACACATACAAATATATACATACTCACCAACCATAAAGTAACAAAATACAAAAAATTTAAAAAACAAACAAACAAACAAACAAAAAAAAAACACAAAACACAAAAAAAAAAACAAAAAAAAAACAAACAAACAAACAAACAAACAAAAAACAAAAAACAAAGAAGAAAACATAGAAACATATTATCGTACCCTAGCAATGATAGGAAGTCGATAGATTAATTGTAGGAGCTTGAAGGAAGCTTGGAAATATATGTATTTATATGAAGGGTTTATAAGGGTATTTTTGAAATAATAAAAAATATCTATTCCTAATGAACTAGGAATAGCTAATACCAAGGGGGCCTTGGAAATGGCTATTCCAATTGCAAAGGAAATAACCCATTCAATGGAAGTATATTCTTTGTTGTAAAAACCGAACCAAACAGCGGAATAGATCTATCTCACGGAATGACATTCTATTCCCAATGTATTCCACGAAGCAAACGTCACGTTAGTGTTTGATATATCAAACATGTACACTATTCACTGAGGAAAAAGCAAGCTATTATCTTAATAGTGAGAATTCAATTTTTAATAGGTTAAGAGCATATACATATAAATTATTGATAGTTGACAAGATTAATTATTAAAAAAAAAAAACGAAAAATAAAAATCAGCAGATCTCAGTCTGGGCACACATTTTATGATAGATTGGTAGTAATACTATGGATTCACATACCTATTCAAAAGCACAAAACTATTGCATGCAACAATTAAAGCAATTAATCTATGTTGCATTCAATCACTACAAATATAATAAAATACTAGACCTTTGCTAGTAATGGAACATATTCATCCAACTCAGAAGCTGTAAAATATTCAATATACAGAGATAGAAAAGATCAATGGATCATACCTGGGGGATAGATTCTTCAGAATTTGACCTGAAATGTTTTTTGTTCAGTAGCACTTCTCTAATCAATAAAACCTGGACCCAAAATTCATTGCTGCTATGATCCCTCCACTTGGAACAATCAGGAATTTTCCCAATTTCAGGATTATCAGAATATTTTGCAGCATTGGTCACCCAATCAAGCATTCCTGAGAAACATGAAGGTGCCCGTTTTCTCTTCCATGTATGTATTTCCTCAACATCCTTTGCTGGTTTCTCAACTTCTTCAGGGAAGTAATGCATTTTATTGATGACCCTCTCAATAAGGTTTTTGGCTGAGGTAACAACAGCACTGTCTTTGGTAAAACATTTTTTGTCATCATCACTTTGTCTTTGGGAAAATTCCGGAACTGCATTGAGGACTTTCTGAACAATCTTTTTGGCAGATGCTGCATAGTCGGTATCATTTTTACCATCAATGATTGGTTGTTCTCTGTCAAAGACCACGCAACAATTCTTGCCTTTAGCACTGGGAACTATTAGTTTAGTATTGTTATGAACTTTATTTTTACCAACATTTTTTACAGCCAACTTCTTGGATGATTCCACATAATCAGAGACACTAGCAATGCCAACATCAACAAGAACTTCCCCTCCATCTTTGTTCATATCCCAATTATTTTGATCAACCANTGGAGAAAATATAAGGTGGATCGGGTGATGGATGTAGCATTTCCCGACCCACCTCGACCCATTGCCATCCCTAGCCACACCTCGGCCAAAAGTGGCCGAGGTCGACCTTGGCCTAGGGTGGTCGAGGCCACGCCACGGCCAAAAGTGGCCGAGGTCGGGCCTCGGCCAAGAGTAGCCAAGGTCAGGCCTCGGCCAAGAGTGGTCGAGATGGCCCTGGCCAAAAGTGGCCGAGGCATGGCCTCGACCCAGTTCTAAATATTTGTTTTTGTCGTTTTATGTGCGAGCTCACTTCGATCGGCTGTAGGCCCGGTCGAATGTCCGCTCTCC
>CM008335.1:28818428-28831586 GCA_002525835.2 Ipomoea batatas
TTGATACAATGACGCCACTCTGGATTGGACCTCAATTTGACAATTTCTACGTTGAAAATTATATTAAGCATCTAAAAACAAAAATTGATCTGAGCAAGTAAGCACAAGAATAGTCCAAAATACACACCCGCATACAAGAATTAATTAAGTAAAACCTACTCCGTTATATAGATTTCTAGAAGACGCACTTCATATTGGTTTAAATGTTACTATATTTTTTTTGGGGTAAATGTCACTATATTGTCTAAAACTTCGTAATTGAATGATACCGATATATTACATACTTTTAATTAAAACATCAATTTAATTATCAATTAATTTAATTCTTGCACTATAAAAAGTGTGAAACTCAACTTGTATAATCTTACTGACTTAATAAGTTGACTACTAACCCCATGGACTTTTTCCTGAATATGCCTAATTGGCATGGGAAACTAGACACGAAGGTTTCGCTTTCGCTATCACTTCACCAATCATCACATCAATAATCTACGCATAATAACATGATTATCTTAAGAGTCCAATTGAAAGATACCATATTAGCCCATTAATTATATATCATCATGATATTTTTAGGATCACCGATATAAATAAAGCTCTCTTTTTATATGTCAAGAGTCTAAAATTTATTTTACTTGTACTTGACTCGGTCGGAACTCGATATGTAACAAACCATCTATATATTCACTATTAGGTTTCGTAAATGGAAAAAAAAAATCTTTACTAAACTTCTTTTTAGTACTACAAACTCTATTACATTGTAATATGGCTTGATCTCATGATCTTTCATATGAAAAAATCACTATACGCCATCTTTGCACAAGGTATTTGGCTACTAAACTTATTTAGTTCCATACTTCCATTATCCTTTACTTAAAGAATGAATTTTGTGTCCAAGTATTCTTGTACTTTTTTTTTTTTTTTTTGGGATTCAAATGTACACGAATAAACATTGTAGTGATCCACTTGGCACCGCCGAAAGTTGTCCACGTAAACCAAGCTTCATTACGCGTTGAACACCTATTCTTTAATTTTTTGGCTCCTAAAATACATTTAAGATCGCACGAGTGCTCAAATAATAATAATAATAATAATTCTTAATTGTTACCAAGTGATAATATTCGTTTAATTTTTTAAGTATATACCTAAAGTAGTGATAACATTGCCAAGCACCTTGTGCTCAATTGGCATGTAGTGGCCACCTTCAGATGAGAGGTCATGAGTTCGAGTCTCAGTGGAGGAGATATCGAAATTAACAGATACTACAATGTAATAGGGTCAGTTGTATTCAAAAAAAAAAAAAAAACTCATAGTTTAAAACGAGATTGTACAATTAACTTATGGAAATAACATAACACCTATGCAAAAACTTTGTGTTATGTTTGGACTTCTAAAAGCAGATGCGACACATCGCTAGAATTATTTTTATGAGATGAAATGAGTGATTTGAATGTTGGATATATGGGTATTGATTCAAAAGAATAATATATATGATTTTAGGTGACTAACTATATGTTAGACTAAGAACAAGCGCTTCAAATCATTTAATTAGAATTACTTGGGAGTAGAATATATGCATTACTACTGAAAGTCGAATGCCCTATCAAGTGATCAGTCGTTACATTTATACATGTTAATGAGGTATATTAGAGTTGATCTGCACAATTGAAACATGCTAAGCACTATATAAAATAGTTAGTTTATTATCATTCTTAAAATTAAAATTTTAGAGAGAGTTATGACGACCATCTCTTTTGTCTTTTAGCAATGGTTCAATGCCTATTTTGTTCTTTTGTGAGTCACTCAACTAAAAGCTAATTAAAAACCTTATCGGATAGTATGATCACAAGGTATAATTTTAATCTTGATTGTGTTATTTAGTCCTGAAATATTTTGAACTTGAAAAGTCTGATCTAATAAATAAAGTTTGATAACCTAACACCTAGACTAAAAAGGTGATGTAATTTGATGTAGATCAGAAAATGAATCGAATGCCAAGTCAATATAAGTATTGGGTACTATACTACTATAGCATGGAATATATAAAACATGGCAAATGAATTGAAGGGAGGATGAGACAGAGGACACGAACATCAAGAGGGGAGGGACACAACAAATAGCAGAGAATTGAAAGTCATGCACGAACTTAACTCACTAGTTTAGTAGTAAAATATTTAGAGGAAACAATCAATGTTTAAAACTCGATAGCGACAATATGTGTATTATACTTAAAGTGAACAGATTTTTTGTGCTGGCCATGTCTGCCTTGTCTATTTCTATTTTTGAGACTATACCCCAGAGAAGTCACATTGTTGCTCACTGCTCGTGCGTGTTCGCCAGGCCAATCTTGTTAACTTCTTAAGCCAATGAAACACAAAGAGTCAATGTATGAGGTGCAATTGGGTGCCACTAGACCATAAGTTTTTTTTTTTTTTTTTTTCGCTTTATCTTTAGTTGATGACATCAAATACAAAAAATAAGTGTCCGTTTTGTCCAACTCTCTAATAACTAGAAATTATTCATCATATTCTTCACTACAATATTAGCTATTTTGATATATAAATATAGAAAATTTATCTATTTACTAGAGAGATTACACACAAAATAATATTTTAAAATAATTATTTACAAAATAATATAATCATTTTCCAGGTAGATATAGGAATGCCAGCCAGCAATGACTCATTGACACCTATTCAACAAACAACATAAACCTGCTAACAATGTCCCAAACCTATTCTAGAATTGTTCAAAATTAGCCACATAACCAATTACTTTTGATTTTGTTGAAATAGGTTTGATTCTTTGGGATAAAACATTACATCTTATGAGACTATGATAACTGATAAGACGTTTAGAAATGTCTATCTATTACAAACAACAGTGGAGAAAAAATCATAGAATTGACTTAGACTTTTATTATGATCTTTATTTATTTATTGATTTTCCGCTACCTAAATTATTTTGAAAATTGTTCAAAACCATATGTACTCCAAAAGTTGTTTTAATTTAGAACCTAATCGGATTAAGACTCTTGTGACCTTCATGTGTGTGATTATCTCACATTAAACATGTAATATGTTTTAGATAAAGTATAATACTTTTCTATGAACCTATAGAAAAATTACATTTCACTAAAAAAAGTATTACATTAGAAGCTAAATGTGTTTCATGCATTGAACCAAGTTAATCGTGGTTAATAACCGAGTCAAATTAACCAAATTTGTAACATGTCTTAACCATTAATCGAGCTGAACTTCCTATTTCAAAATTAAATGAATTGAAATTTTGTTAAAATATTTTAGTAGTACTTCTTAAAATTTTTCAATCCATAGTTTCACACTACAGAGAATAATCATTACATCTATATATAAATGATAAAATTGAAATACTAGCGCAATAGTATGATTTATGAATTATAAAAAATATATTAAAGCATATATATACTAACAATTTCGAGTTCTAGTGGGGAGTGAGAACGATATTGACTCTTTTTGTTTCAATATGTTAAGAAAATAGTTATAAACTGTACTGATACTACATTATAATAGAGTTAATAGTACTAAAAGAAAACTTCTCTGATGTAAGCACACATGTAGAAATTCCATATTATTATTAGATTTATTATCAATAAACAATTTTTTTTTTCAAAATCATATAATCATAATTTCCAAGGTTCACAAATAGGCCCCAAAACGCTAACTTTTATAATTACAGAAGTATAATTGATTATTACAGCTCCAAAAAGAAAAAACAGACATGATGCTTCTCAAATGAGAAGTCTCGTGTTCGAATTCCAGTGTGGAGATATTGACTATTTGTGTTTCAATAGGTTCGAGAAAATATGTATGAACACATATTACATTGTAACACTCTATAATATTCAAAAAAAAAAAAGACAGTTAAAAAAAAGTAATTGTGAATTTCATTAGCATATTTCCAAAATTGACAACTACAACTCTACAATTCTACATTCTTTCTTTTTCCCGTTATATATATATTCTGTACATTATTTTAATAAAAGAAAATATATATATTATAAAAAAGGAAAAAAAGAAAAAAGACGAGTAAATTGCGGGCACTACAAACCGGCGGCAACCGTGGGGTAATCGCCGTAGAAATCGGAAATCCCGGAGGCCAACCACAGTCTCTCATTGAAGCTCTCCTGCATATCTTCCGGTATGAACGGCGTCCGGCACAGCGGGCACGTTTTCTGATCGTGGTCCATCCACCTGTCCAGGCAGTTACGGTGGAAGATGTGGCGGCAATTCGTCAGCCGTCGGATCTCATCCTCGCCGTCGAATTCGTACAAGCACACCGCGCAGCTCTCCGGCGCCTCCACCAGCTCCGAGAACTTCACCACCGGCAGCAGCTCCCGGATCAGCGCCGCCGAGACGGAGTGGAGCTCCGACGCCGCCAATTCCTCCCGGGCCGGAAACGACATTTCCGGTTCCAGGAACTCGCCGAGGCCGAGAAAGCCGAAAATCGCGGTGATGAATCTCCGGAGGAAGCCTAGAAGGGTGAGGATGTGAACCAGTAGCTTAGGGAGGAAAAGATCAGTATAACCGACCGGAAATCCCATATTGTCGCCGTGAAACGAAAATTCTCCGATCGGAGAGTGTTGTGAGGGGGGAAAGCAGAGAGCTAGGGGAGAGGTGGAATGGAGGAAAGGATTATATAGGGGGAAGGAAGGGTGCGAAAAGACAGGAAAGGGCTTGAGATTTGAGAAAAGAAGGAAAATGATAAGCAAATAGAGTAAAATTCTCTTTATATGTCAAGATTTTACTCCAAAAAATTATGACACGTTAGGAGAGTTGGAGCATTATTATGCGTATCAAGATACATAGAACTGTGGATTCAAAAAAAAATATATTATTTTTATATATAAAGTACATTTTGTATATTATAAAATAATGTACATTCATTATACAAATAATATATTTTTAATATATTTAAAATGTACCTTATATTTAAGAAAAATACATTATTTTGTATAATGTACATTTAGTACATAAATAATGTATTTTTAATTTTCAAAAAAATAATGTACTTTTTTTATGGTCTACATAATAATTTGTCATGTATGGACCATAAAAAATACATTTTAATACAATAAAAGTATATTATTTGTGTACTAAATGTATATTATATAAAATAATATATTTTCAATATTTAAATATTATATTTTTTTATTTGTGGCACAGTTATGTGGATCATGGCCAATGCAATAACGACTCGTTTTAGTCCATGCTAGTCCATATATCAATTTTTAAAAAATTTGTAATTCGTTGTACTTTTGATTTACAGGAAAGTTCGCAGTCTCTACCGATGGGTACGGGGTGAAATCCGTCTTGTTGAACACAAGGAACTAAATAAGCTCAAGTTGTCTATAGCTGATCAACTCAAATAGAAAATGTCAACAGACAATTTTCACGGGGGTCAAACTTGAGTAATTCATTATATCGGAATGTTACAAGTTTAATTATGGTCAACACTTTTTTTTTTATCGAGTTTGCCGCACAAGGTCTTTTTAATATGATTTATTTCTTCTATGTAGTTCAATTCGTTAATTATTACACAAGAACGTAATTTATTTAGCACATACTAGAGCAATAACTACGAATTTCTCTTATTATCTAGAAATTGTAATTCATTTTTTCTTTAATACGAAATATATTAAAATAAATTACGTAAATAAAAAAAAATAAATTAAAAGTGAGATTATACATAATATTATTGAAATTGGACATTGAAAGGCAGAGACGTGACAGTGTGTATGTATTGTCGTTGTAGGAGGAAATGTAACATCATGGATGAGATTGAACAGTAAATCTTTGATTAGATCACGTTACCCACTCTTTCATCGTCTTTTTTTACTTTCCAACGTTGCCCCACGCGACAATAACACCGTGGATTTTCGCGTTTTAATCAACATATTCCATCAACAACAATATAATATTCTACCAAACATAATTACTAAAATTTCTACTATTTCTACAACCTCAATTTTACTTTCTGATGGGGTGACCATCGATAATTTTATTTTTTCATGTCGGACTCAGTAAAAATGTTTACTTGAAGTAATAAAATCACATCATATTTTTTTCATTCACTTCAAAGGCAAAAAAAAGGAATAAATGTAGACAGTAGACCACTAGTCGATTTCTATTATGTGATGGGAGATTAAAAAAAAAGTGTTATGAAAGTTAATGGTTTGCTTTTTAATTAAGTTTTGTAGTTGGAGTACGATTTTAAAGTAAAAATAGAGAATTTTTTTTTTTGGTTGAAAAACACAATAAATACTTTCATTAATTAGAATCCGAAATAAGAGTATGCGAAATATAATGAGGAATACACTAAAAAAATAAGAATACAACTCTAAGTTTGATGTTAAAAAAGTAAAAAGAGAACTACAAGTTAAAATTTCATTAGTAGTCTTGATTAATTACTGTATGTATCTCAAGAATAACAGTGAATTTTGTTAAATATATGTTAAGTACTATTTTGAGTATTTTCTTAAAAATTGAAAATATAACGTAGGCAACATATGAGTAGGATTAACCAATTCATGTACAATAATTAATGAATAAAAAGAATTTTACAGCTATATTAGAAAATGAAATCAGGAATAAAACGTAACATTGTTATGTGACAAAATAATATTATATTATAGAAGATCTATATATTATATTAAAATTAGATCGAAATCAATACATTTATTGTGTCGCATGCAATATATGGGAAATTGTGTTTTCTGAATTTGCCGGTACAGAACTGCAGATAGATCCTGTTGGTGCTATTCTGGGGAGACAATTAAACTATAAAGATATTTTAGAATCTTAATATAATTTTAAAACTTATAATCAAAGTAATTATAATTAGTCATAATAATCAGTTTGTGATCGGATCGGATAGGATATGATCATAATCAACTTCCTGACCTCTCTATCCTAGTAAAAAATATATATAATTTCTCTTTGCTATCTGCAGATTAAGGAATAACAGATGCCACCAAATCATACAGATTAAGCTAATGTGTGAAGAGTAGTAGTGGGTCACGAAAGTATATGTACAAAAGTTTGTGATTTAGTGAACATGTCTAATGGAGCAAATCCGCTCTTGCTATATTTACAAGATATATACAAATATTACTTTAAGAGGGCAGAAGATTTCACTAGTATTGAATTGACTATTCAACTACTAATCTAGATGCAATACATGTATCAAATATTACTAAGTTTTCTCAAAAAAAAAAATATTACTAAGTTTGGTGGGCTTCTGGTGGACACCATGCACTGGTCCTCCCACCAAATAGATCACTAAGTCATAATACGTAATTTATTACCACATCCACAAATCCTGTCAGGTCAGAGTGTGGGGTCTTGGGCTAGAAATTTCGCCTTTTGTGTGCAAAGTTAACACTAAGCCACTAATGGATGCACACAACATTTTTTTTTTTTTTTGAAAACCAAAGCAAAAACTCAGATTAATTATCGAAGAAAACCGAAATACAAGTAGGTGGGGTGGAATCCCAAACCCCGAGAACAGAAGAAGAACCGGTCGCCCGTGCCAATTCATGAGCTACCTGATTCGCTGATCTCTTGACATGGCGAACCGAAGTGATGCCAATGTCCCTAGCAATGACACGACATTGCTTAATAATGAGGCCAACATAAGAAAAATCACGTCTTGCAGAATTAAAATTATTACAGAAATTCAAACAATCAGTTTCCAGAATGACGTTCTCTGTACCACGATCCTTGAGCCACGTTAACGCTTCCTTAACAGCAATGGATTCAGCTAGATAGGGATCTCTATCACAAAACAATCTTCCACTTAACGCTGCCACAAACTGTCCTTGATGATTTCGAAGAACGGCACCATAACCCATCGAAGACTCACGCAATGACGCATCTACATTGCACTTAACCCAACATTAATTAATTTTAAAATGTAAAAGATGAAGCGTCTATCATTATGCCAAAAGTTACAATTAGTACTGAATACACAATTACAGTATATTCTTAGTAACTTAAGTTACGTTTGGTTGGAGACTTTTGTACTCTATGTATCGGATTTAATACACATTACCATATTTGTTTATTGCCTACTTTAATTATCCTATTATTGGATTCAAATTCCTCAGTAAGTATAAAACGCATTACCCTTCTTATTCCTTACTTTTGAACAATAGATTCAAAAACGAGGAAGAAATTTAAAAAATAAAAAATAATAAAAATGTCATTGTACGATTTGTGTATTCATTATGCAACTACAATTAATATATATGCGCATATATTTATGTGTATATATATGTATTATAAAATTATACATATTTATTTTATTTATTTGCTTTGATTTCAATTTTTATTTACTACCAAACAACTTATTCTACTAAAGCCTAATACAATTACAAGTATTTGATTCCAGTTACAATTTCGATTCTGAAGTTCGAACCAAACGTTCCTTTTAGTGTTAACTTATCACTGTAGAGCAACAAATTGCTGAACTTGACCTTCATGCCTCTATGCTCTACCAACCAAAAAATATATATAAATGCAGTTTCTGTCACAATTATATTGAGAGATAGAGTAAATTAAAGGGGACCATCCAATATAATATTAGGATGCAACTTGTCAATGGGCAGACCATTATTTTCAACACATTTTGAGTGCAAGCAAGGGAAATGTTAATAGCCTCTTTAAATGTAGCTGACCATCAGCCTGCCTAATTAGTATATACTGCCTAACTCTTTATTAAAGTCCTACGTACATAATTTTGGATCCTTGCTAGTGAAATCAATACTTGAGATATCATAATTCTCGTATCAGAAAAATCACAAGTTCAATTTTAGTCGACTATTGAAATCATTATACAAGGTCTTTCTAGTGTAATTTACTTCTCACGTGTAATTTGTAAGTTATTACACAAGAACATAATTTCTATGAGCTATTATACAAAAATTAAATTTCAATGTATACTTTCAAGTATGGTTACGATTGAAATTTTTTTCGCCATCCAAAAAAAAAAAAAATACTTCTGATCAAATATATATCATTCCCCTTATCAAGTTATCATCACATCTTCTGGAAAAGAAATAAAAAAAGTTGGCAAGATATATACTTGTACATCATCATTTGTATCATATATATATGAATTGAAAAAAGTGATGATAATAAATAATTACGAGTAATTTTTATAAACACATTTTTATAAGCTAGTCAAAACATTTAGCTAGTTTATCTATTATCCGTTATCGCTAATTGCAAAACAAGGGTTATGTTATAGGTTTTCAATCTTTTTTTTTTTTTTGAAGGATAAAGTGCATTAATAAACATTAAGAACAATTACAACAAGGTTCAATGGAATGAAAAGCCATTCCATACAATCTGACGTAGAACCAAATTTTCTAGCTAAACTAATAAAATTTGGATTCGCAGACTGAGTTACAACTTGAGAACTTTGATCCTTGAAGGACCTAAAGGCTTCTTTCAAATGTTTGATGGTCTTGCCGAATGTAGACATGTCTGTCTCTGAACGAAAAAACTTGCCAACCACCTGAGTCTTTATCTTCGTACTGAAGTTCATTGACATTAATCCCAACTGAAGGTACGTAACCGACCTTTTGCTTTTGACCGGTTCATCAGTGGGTGACTTCATACTGAAGTCCATTGACATTAATCCCAACTGAAGGTATGTAACCGACCTTTTGATTTTGACCGGTTCATCAGTGGGTAACCTACCAACTGAACTGAGCTGCAAATTAATGTTCAGAAGAGGCATTTCATTGTCACCTACTTTGCCCAGGATGAGTTTTTCATAAGCCATGACCAAAATTATTCTGTCGCACTCCAAAAAGAGAACCTCGTCAACAGAACGAGAGGGATAAGCTCGTCAATAAAACGAGAGGGAAACACAATAACCTGCAAATAAATGCAGAGGAAAGCAAAATACAACAAAATGATAAAGTAAAACAAAATATTAGGAGACAAAATATATAAAAGAGGGAGGCAAAAGTATAAGAAGACAAAAGTTTCGGAGCTCAAGGCAACCAAAACTCAAATCTAGATACCCTACCCTACCCAGTAGCTTATAATATTTTATTTAATAATATGGAAAAGGGAGAATGGCAAAGGAGAAGGCGGAGGTTGCTGAAATGGTGACTGGCGGTGGTGGCGGGCTGGAGAGAAGGCAGCAGAGGGAGAGGTAAACGGTGGTGGGAGGCTGTGGCGATTGGCGAGTGAGAAGGTAAAGGAGGGGGAGGAAAGAGGGCGGTGGTCGAAGAAGATGGAGGCACGGAAGGAGGAGGAAAAAAGCAGAGGTGGCGGCAGCGGCGTAGAAGAGCGCAGTGTCAACGGCGATACGGAGTTTGACCAGATTGTTGCGGTGGTGGGAGGAGGTGGAAGAGAGAGCTGTTGCTGTGAACGGAGCTAGTGACCAAATACCGCCGGCTCAAAGCTCTATTAGAGCTCCGGCCGGAGGCCGGTTATAGAAAGTGCGATGGACCAGAAGAAGGGGAGAAGAGGGAAACTGCTTTACTATAAACGATCTTTATTTAATTGATACAATCTTAACTGGACTTGCAGCTAGCCATTATAGTTTCTTGAACTTTACGTATCATGTTTCGTTTTAATACAAAATTTTTTAATTAGTAATATATTATTAATAGAAAGAAAAAAAATTATGTGGCTCGTTGACCGAGGATTTGCTTGTTTTATTTTATTTTTTGTATCGGCCTTGAGTTATATTTTAAATTTTAATTGTACTGTTAACATATACTTTTTGAAGGAGGATTAATTGAAATTTGGTTCAATTAAGATTAAAAGATAAATTATATCCGTGAATTAATTGTATTTTATTTTATTTTTCATTTTGGTTGGGTTTAGTTTTTCCAATTGATGTTGAGTACATCTATTAAGGCAATAAAGTTGCATATTTGTTTCTAGTTATAACTTTTGACATAGTGATAAACACTTGGTCCTAATAACATATTATTGTTACTCTCACATGGTAGACTTAGGGGGTGTTTGGTAAATAATTGTTAGCCGATTAGAATATTGGTTTGACTAGTTGATAACATTAGCTGATTGTAGAAAGATATTTAGTAAATTAGTTGATAGTTGATAACATGCAAAATGACTTTTTCAAAAAATTTATTGGAAAAGCTGCTTTGAGCATTTTTTTTTTTTTTGAATTTTAGCGTTTTGAGGTAATAAACTATTACAAAAAAAGATAGTTAATCAAGCGCACATATTGACTGTTTAACCAAGTCAAACCGCTATGGCGCTAATAGTGGTCAAACAAACTAAAATTGACCGATAAGCTAACTATGTTGCTAAACAATGGCCGATAGCTGATTAAATTAGCTGGGTTAGTTGGTTTGACCAGCTGATAGTATTAGCTCATTGTAAATAAATGTTTGGTAAATTAGCTATTTACTTTTAGCTGATTGTATGTAAAATGACCTATATGGGCATAAACATATTATGCTAATTTATTAACTCTTAAATTACTTTTACAATGGTACTAAAAAAAATTACTTTTACAATAATAATAATAATAATAATAATAATAATTATTATTATTATGTGTGAAATGAAAAAGAAAATTGGAATTGTTATTACGGAAACAAAAAGAAAAAGGGGCGAGGCAAATGAACAACAATCGGCTAACCAAAAACTTTACTCTTTTTTTTTTTTTTGAAAGCAAAAAACTCTACTCCTCTTAATTGTTTTTTTTTTTTTTGAAAACACTCCTCTTAATTTTTAAATACTTAAAATAACTTATTAACCAGTCAAATGAATCAAACTTAGTTAAACCTGCTAAAATTGGCTTATTAGCTATGTTACCAAACATGCCTTAAGTTGAATCAGTATCAAAATTTGATTATTTTTGTTAAATTAGTAATATTTTGATTTTTGAATCCTATTAAATATTAATACCGAAGTAATTGTTTTGTTGAATGGATAGAGAAGAAGGTACTGTATGTGACTTAACATCATGCATATGACAACGATGGTGAGTGATAAAAGAGAGAGTCGGCCCTTTCATCAACAAAAGTCTCTGCGTGAAAATGTACATGCTTGTCCTTTTTGATTGTCGCTTTTACACCTCATCACCCATGAAACACAATTAGGTTTAATACTATCTTAACAAAATTTTCATTTTTATACACTTGGTTAACAATCAAATCTATAATAATATTCTAACCTAATTAAAGTTACAAATTGGTGTTACTTGACCGTAACATCTTTTGAGATAATATTTTTATGTGAAAGAGCAAATTGAGATAATGTATTTAACTAGTTAAATAGAAAAAAATATCAACTTCACACTATTGGTTTGACTTAAAATAGTTATTCCCTTGTCTCATTTTACCTGTCATAATTCAAACCAACTATTTCTTCTTTTTTTTTTAGTATTTTTTACTATTTTTTCATTTGATTTTTTATTTAATAGTATTTTTAATGTAGTTTCTAAATATATAAATTTTGTATACTAACACTAAACCTAATACTATGAAAATTTGAATTAAAATAAATTCAGTCTACCATCGTTAATCGAATCAGACACATAAAATAAGACGGAGGAATATTACATAATGAGTTTTAGTCTATTAATTAGAGAGAACGCTTAATATTGTTTTTAGTCAAAGGTAGGGATGACAACGAGGCGGGGAGTGGGTCCCGTCCCGTCTCTGAATTGAATCCCTATTGTTTGTCCCCGCCATGTTCTCCTATGAGGATTGGAAATTATCGTCATTCTCGTCTATGCAGAGTTTTTACTAATTCCCTCACTGAATTGTACAACTTATGGGAGATTTAAGACGAATTAAAAATTATGGTTGCATATATAATTGGACAAGTGCATAATAAAGCTAAGGTAGGCACAGAAGGACAGAAAGGTCCCAAAGTAGAGAGCGCTGTATAGATAACCATCTCTATCCCCAGGCCATATCATATCCTTTCCCATTCTCCCACAAACCTTTACCCCCAAAACCCGCCGGAAAACTAAAAAAAAATGTCCGGAAAAGAGTGCAGCATCCACAAAGACCGGCGACAGAAATCCGTCCGGCAATTCTGCGGCTGCGTCCTTATCCTCCTCTTCCTGATCCTCCTCACCATCCTCATCGTCTGGGCAGTTCTCCAGCCCAAGAAG
>CM008335.1:28837268-28849631 GCA_002525835.2 Ipomoea batatas
GAAGGGGTTACTGGTAAACGGACTGCCACTAAGTATTTCTGGAATGAGTAATGGATTACTTAACTGCAATGGATTGTTGTGTAACTCTGTAAACTCTAAGTTGTTCTACCATGAACATTTGTAAATATTTAGTTAAAGCTTTAAGTACTCTGGGTTTGATTAGTTAATATTATGAAAGCCTAAATGGACTGGGATTGAGGTAGAATGTCATGACTCATGAATGCTTGAGAGCTTGCCAATTTTTTCAGAGACCAAGTAAAAATGTTCTAATAAATGAGCAGTAGAAAGTGTGTACATCACTTGGAACTTTATGGAACATAATTTCTTTTCTTTTCTTTTNATTAATTATCGATCGTAAGGCTTGAACGAATTTACGGGGTGTTACACTCTACCCCCCTTAAAAGGAGCTTCGTCCCCGAAGCTCAAAGCTCACGGGAACTTGAAACAGAACGATTCAAAGGAACAAAGATTCAACGGAGGATTAAAGAGAACGATTGCTCAACTAATCCTAGCTAAAGAACATACTAAGCTTCTAACATCCTAAACTTATAACTTACCCAACCCAAAACTAGCATGCAAGAACTTAAACTAGCAACTTACCTAGATCGAACAAAGCCGGGTAGCGTCGCCTCATCTCGTCCTCCATCTCCCAAGTGGCCTCCTCGACTCCATGGTTGGACCAAAGCACCTTCACCAGCTTGATCGCCTTGCGTCGAGTCTCTCGCGTCTTGGAGTCCAAGATCTTCACGGGCCTTTCTTCATAAGACAACGTCTCGTCTAACTCCAGCGTCTCCGGTGTGGTCGTGCGGCCTTATCTTTGATGTCCAGTTCGCGTAGTTTAAGTGGAGGGCTTTTTGGTAATTTAAGTATATATATTATGTGAATTGAAACGGTGCATTTTAGTACATTGTGTGGTGCATTTTAATACATGTTGTAGTGCGTTTTATTACGTATGCTGGTACATTTAACTGTGTTGTGGAATGATGTGTTTTAATCCATCATCTGGTGTATTTTAATACGTAGAATGGTGTGTAACTATGTTGTGGAATGTGGTGTTTCAATCCGTCCTCTGGTGCATTTTAATACATAGAATAGTGTGTATTTTAACACATATTTTCTAATAAGTATAATAGTTCATGTTTATAATCTGGGATGAGGATTTTCAATAAGTGGAATTGTGCATTTTAACACACATTGTGGTTCATTTAAATACGTAGAATGGTGCATATTTTAGCACATGTTTTCTAATATGTGTAAATAGTGCATGTTTATAACCTGACATGAGGTACGTTGTGGTGCATTTTAATATGTAGAATGATGCGTTTTATTACGTATAATGATGAATTTTAAGTGAATGGGTGCATTTGGTTATAGTGTGGAATGGTGTGTTTTATCGGTCCTCTGGTGCATTTTAGTATGTAGAATGATGTGTTTTGTAACATATATATATATATATATATATATATATATATATATAGCATTGATTTGATGACTTGATCTAAAAAGCCTAACTCAGTCTTACATCATATCAAATTAAAAAAAGGTAAGGTGTCATTTTCGTAATTATCACTAATTTTAGTAAGCAAACTTGAACACTAAAATCTAAAATTCTCAGACTTTTCCAGGTATGCGCATTTCGTATTAACATTTTGCATATTTAGTATTAAAAGATTACACTTGCAAAAATGTGAAAGTGCATTGCAGTTAGGATTTCAATTTTAGAGTTTGTAACTGAATTTTTTGTTTTATTTAGTTTAGTGTTTCACTTTTTACTGTTTAAAGTCTAACATTTACGGTTTAGATTTAAAATTTAACTTTTTCATTGATTTTTTAAAATTAACAGGTTTGCATATTTAATTGTTAAAAATTACATATTTAATTATACAAACTTGCATAGTGTAGTTTACATACATACATATACATATACATACATACATATATATATATATATATATATATATATATATATAATCAAATGAGACAACATCTTCACGTGAGACTATGAGACACAATATGAATGCACACAGTCTACTACAAAAATACACGCAGACTAGAGTATGTGCAATTTGCCAAACATTAGTGCACACAATGTAGTGTGTATGCATTCATGATTTCATAAAGTGGAATGTCTATATTCACGTTGTGTCTCACAGTCTCGCAATAATATGTTGTCTCACTGGAACAATAGCCATATATATATATATATATATATATATATATATATATATATATATATATAGAGAGAGAGAGAGAGAGAGAGAGAGAGATCATATTAGATTGCATGTTTGGGTGAGATTGTGAAATCAAATCTTGTGCATCTATGTAATAATTTTAATGATCTAGATTGATTAAGATTCCNTTCTTAGACGAAGATCTCGATATATTATACGCTCAAAATGAATAATGGGTGAAGAGTGGCAGCGCGCGAGACCATGTCTCGCGGCGCATCTGGGCAACGCGCGAGACATTGTCTCGCGGCACGGCAGTTCGAGACATCAAGTGATGTCTCGTGCGGTTACGCCCGCGCGACACGAACGACGTCTCAAGTGGACTTAACTCAATATGTTATGGAATTAATATTAATTCCAATATTTATTTTAGAGTTAATTGCATATTAGTGGCAAAGTTAATACTTGGTTAGTGGGTGGAGGTTAGAATGCCAAGAATGAATGCCATTAATCCTTCATCTCCTATATATATTTCCAGGTGAGCAGCAAATTTTATGAACATGAACAAGTAATACGTGATATACACGAAATACTTTCCACCTCGAACCTCTACTCTCCTTCGTTCTAGCCAGGTATCCCACGTTCTCGTTCGCCGGGTCCAAGTTTGTGTGCTCAAACGGCGGATCGTAGTACGTTTTATCCTGGGAAACCTAGGCCGCAACGTTCCAGCACATCGGGAAGCGGTAAATAAGGTTTTAAGGGCAGAGGCAACTCTACTCGTACTTACAACTACCCTAAAGTCCGTTATACACCGTCCCTGTATTCCAGGTTTATCTAACCTTTGTTGTAGGTTTAAATTCCTGGAATTTCCTTGTACTTCTTTTGTTGTAATCCTTCGCGTGGATTATTATTTCTTGTAATATTCGTTTTAGTGGATTTTTCTATTTCGTCCATTTTCTTGGGTATTTCGAGAATTGTTTCCCAAGAACACAAGAGAAAAGATGATGAGGGGTGTATGGACTTGGGATGGGATGGGACTCTCTGATCTCTTCTTTGGGTTTTTCTTTAACGGCATGTTTGGTTCGCATAATAGGCTTGGAATGGCATAGCATTCCCGGGAATAGGCCTATTCCTTTGTTTGGTAATGCTTTCTATTCCCAGGAACAATGTTCCTAGGAATGAGCTATTACCCTTGCAAGGGTAATAGCTATTAGCAGACCCCCCTTGGTATTAACCTATTCCCGAGTTCTCAGGAATAGACAAATTTTCTTATTTAATATTTTACCCTTAATTAAACTTTTTCTTATTTACTATTTTACCCTTAATTAAACTTTTTCTTATTTACTATTTTACCTTTAATTAAACTTAAAATATATTTAGATCACAACACTCTGAATCAAATTTATTTTTTATAAAAATATTATTTTTGTAGTAATATTTCGTAACAATGGTAAATAATCCATCCATGTTCGTGAGCGAATAAAACCAAGTAGTGTATCATGAAATTTGCAGCAATCATTTCACACAACCATGTATTCCATTTCTATTCCTTTCACCAACCAAACGTTATAATACAATTCCTAAAGCCTATTCCCCCGCGAACCAAACAATAGAATACAATTCATGTTCTATTCCTTACCTATTCCATTCCCTATGGAATAGAATTCATATTCCTTCCAAATTCATTCTGTGAACCAAACGTGCTGTAAGTGTGACATACATTTGGAAAGGGGTCGAAACGTTTAGGATCTCTTGCATATAGCATCAATTAAGTCGGTGTTACATTTGTAAACCTACTAAGTTAGTTAGACTGTTGACTTGATAAGTATAAAATTATAAGTTTGACTCTCAGCAGAGCAACCTATAGGATCATAAGATGGGGTAGCCTATTGGTTTTCTTAGTTTGAGCCGATCAGTTGGTTTACC
Organism: Ipomoea batatas; assembly: GCA_002525835.2. Classification (NCBI taxonomy): domain Eukaryota; kingdom Viridiplantae; phylum Streptophyta; class Magnoliopsida; order Solanales; family Convolvulaceae; genus Ipomoea; species Ipomoea batatas. Next base: position 28,841,363 of record CM008335.1, read on the forward strand.
TAGGAGGTGTACCTCTTTGTGGTCCTTTGCCTACGTACTAGGATTACATTATAATACAAGGCGACCTATTGGATTTCTTGGTTTGAGCCCGTCAGTTGGTTTGCCTAGCGAGTGTATCTCATTGTGGTCCTTTGCCTACTAGGGTTATAAGACAGAACGGTCTATTAGTCTTCTTGGTTTGAACCGGTCAGTTGGTTTAATGGTACGCACTTTATTTGTGTATTTATTGCATATAATCAAGTTTAATTTTTGTGTTTCTTCTCCTTCTCTTAGATCAATTGGAGAGGTAACACTTCAAGAAATTAGTTTAAGTGACAAAGTTTACGGCTTTACGCTATTGGGGAATCTCATAAAATTTTCATTGAGAATCCTTTGAAGAAGGATATGAATTTTCCAACACTTATAAACCTCGGGTATACTTGATGAAAAAATCAATTAGCTAGATTCTACTCACGAAAGACATGGACCAAGTGAACATCTCATTACCTTCANATATATATATATATAGCATTGATTTGATGACTTGATCTAAAAAGCCTAACTTAGTCTTACATCAGATCAAATTAAAAAAAGGTAAGGTGTCATTTTCGTAATTATCACTAATTTTAGTAAGCAAACTTGAACACTAAAATCTAAAATTCTCAGACTTTTCTAGGTATGCGCATTTCGTATTAACATTTTGCATATTTAATATTAAAAGATTACACTTGCAAAAATGTGAAAGTGCATTGCAGTTAGGATTTCAATTTTAGAGTTTGTAACTGAATTTTTTGTTTTATTTAGTTTAGTGTTTCACTTTTTACTATTTAAAGTCTAAAATTTACGGTTTAGATTTAAAATTTAACTTTTTCATTGATTTTTTTAAAATTAACAGGTTTGCATATTTAATTGTTAAAAATAACATGTTTAATTATACAAACTTGCATAGTGTAGTTTACATACATGCATATACATATACATATACATATACATATACATATACATATATATATATATATATATATATATATATATATATATATATAGGGTTGACTTCATATGAGACAACCCCTTTACATGAGAAATAGGACAAAAATCCAACCGTAGGATTACAAAATTCGATGGCTGAGATTAGATAATAAAAATCGTGCACGGTGATTGCAATTTACCATCAAATAATATGGGAAATTCATAACAAAGGGTAAACAAGTAAAAACGGCGCAGTAGCCGTTCGAGAAAATAGGGACTGGCCGACTATTACGCTCCCACAATTCGCCAGTGTTGGGCGTTCGAACTCCTTCCGGAAAATACCACCCTAGACGCGTCAACCCTAACCCCAATTGTCTTCCCCACACCCCCATTCAGGGTAGCGCGATCGACCAACACCAGGAGACCATCCACCACCCGCGAATTGCGACGCTACTTGCGGTTAATCATGGCAGGACAAACACGACCAGCGAAGAGACAGAGGGGACGACAGGTGCAATCAGCTTCCAAAGGTACCGTATCCGATAGTTTTGATTTTTTTTGGGTGGTTTCATGGTGGGTTTGATTATTGGCTGTAGTTTGATGGCGGTCCTACATCTTGAATGAGTCGTTAGGGCTCCGAACACATACACACACTCCCCTAGCAGCGTTCACAGGTTTATGTAGGTCAGGTAGACGAGTGAAATTACAAACATGGGGGGGTGAATTTGAAGAGTGGGTAGCCAGGAAAGTTGGGTAAAATGTTAATGAGCAAAGAAGTAATTGATCGAGGCTTGAAAATACACCACAAACGGTAAAACACAACTGGGTTGATTAGAAATGGGATTATGTGGAACACTGGGAAAACAAAAAAAAATACATTAAAACTGTAGGAGGAGTTGGTGGTGGTCTCGGGAGTAAAGTGACCGAAAGGCTAGAATGATGTGTGTTACGGTGGTCCCCATAGAAAAAGGTTCACCAGTTGATTGTAGAAGTAGATGTTGACAGGCAACGGGTGGTGTAGATGCTTATTTTCTAAGAATGTGTGAATCTGTCTATTTGCTTATTTACTGATGTACTTAGTTGGAAACGATTTTAAGTGCTGCATTAACAGAGGGAGTTTAGTAATTATAAGCAGCAATTGGGAATTGTATTGCAAAACCCCAGTGCACATGGGTTGGGAAGTATGTGCACGTTAGTTGGATTTCAGTTAAGGTGGTTAGTCAGTGTGATGGGCAGTATAATTTGGTCTGTGTGCACCAATTACCAGACGTGTGTGCATGGCAGTTGTAGAACATGCAAAACTTAATTCATTAATGATTTTGAAATTCCTTTCAACTGCACAGGTAACAAATGACAAATGACTGAAGTCACAACTCAACAGCCTAGACCGGTGGGAAATGATGACGATTTTGTGAGCCCTCCCCTAGCATCTTTACATCGCATAAAAGCTGAGCCGGCATGGGATGCCCCGCGTATGAGCTAACAGAGGAAGAGAATGCCAGATTTCTGAGCATGAAAACTCAGGTAACAGGCAAACCACTCGCAAATGCTATACGGAACTTGAATGCCCGGCAGCGGAACGCGGTTGAGGCCATAGGATTCTAGGAGATCCTAAACATTGAAGTAATTCAGACACCAAAGCGGTTAGGGCGTTGGCTACTTATGAACTTTGACCCCGAAACAATGACAATTAAACTTGAGAATGATAAAATCCTTCATATCGGGGAGTCTGATGTGCATTTACTGTTGTTTAATCGTTTCCATTCTTCCTTGTTTTTGTCACTTTCTTTGGTAAACTAAGGTGTTTCGCCCTTGTGCATTTACTTTTAGTACTGTGTGCACGTGTGTATGAGTGTTGGTTTCTATGTGTTCTTTGGGTTATGCTCTCAATTCAATTACCCACACAGGTTTTCATCCGTGTGCATTTTCTATCAGTACTGTGTGCGCGTGTGTGTGTTTTGGTTTATTGGTGTAATTCGGTTGTATGCTCTCAACTGTAGTGCCCCACGCACTCGATTTTGCCCCTGTGCATTTTCTCCCATTCGCGTGTGCACATTACTGACGGGGTTAGTCTGCTGTGTGCATATATAATGAACAGTGTGCGCATTTCTTCACCAACTACTTCTGTGCACCTAGTTCTATCCCCGTGTGCACGTTACTAACGGGTTTAGTCTGTTGTGTGCGTATATCAAAACCGGTGTGTGCATTTCTACACCAACTACGTGTGTGCACCTAAATATATTCCCGTGTGCACGTTACTGACGCGGGCTAGTCTGATGTGTGCATATATATATTATAAACGGTGTGTGCATTTATTCACCAACTACTTCTGTGCACCTACTTCTCTTCCCGTGTGCAAGTTACTAACGGGTTTAATATGCTGTGTGCATATATCTTAAACGGTGTGTGCATATATACTGAACCCCTCCACCCTAGAATAACCCCATAGACGCCCACAGCACCAGTGCATGTGACAAGGGTCGGAAATGCACACAGCTTATAACACATATGCACACGGGCGCGAATTAAAGAAAATAAATAACACCACAAATGTTCTGCAACGAACAAGAAAGAGGAAAAAAACAACCAAGAAAATAAAAAGCAACTCCAACATACATGGATCAACAAACTCCATGGATGTAACAACGAAGCACTAGCGCAAGAAGAAAACGGGATGGTGACTTTGGAACCGTGAGAATGAAAGGCAACAAAGAAGAAAAATCTAATCCTACCAAAATTAAAACACCTAAAATAAAGCATAATATATGCATCACAATCCCAGTCTAAAAATAAAACATCTACAATTACAATACAACCCTTACTAATTAAAATTAAGCACATAAAAAGGGAAAAAAGGATTAATCTCAACCATCAAATACTACAAGATGGACGCCCCACAATGTGTCTTATTTCTCATCTAAATATGATGTCTCATATGATTACAATTCTGTATATATATATATATATATATATATATAATCAAATGAGACAACATCTTCACGTGAGACTATGAGACACAATATGAATGCACACAGTCTACTACAAAAATACACGCAGACTAGAGTATGTGCAATTTGCCAAACATTAGTGCACACAATGTAGTGTGTATGCATTCATGATTTCATATAGTAGAATGTGTGTATTCACGTTGTGTCTCGCAATAATATGTTGTCTCACTGGAACAGTAGTCATATATATATGTATATATATATATGTATATATATATATATATATATATATAGAGAGAGAGAGAGAGGATCATATTAGATCGCATGTTTGGGTGAGATTGTGAAATCAAATCTTGTGCATCTATGTAATAATTTTAATGGTCTAGATTGATTAAGATTCCAAGTTGAAGTGTGCGAACGGTGATGAATTATGTGCGAACGGAGTGGGTGTGTCACTCAATCTAGACCATTAAAATTTATTAAATTGATGCACAAGATTTGATCTCACAATATTTTAATGGTCTAGATTAAATAAGATTTCAAGTTGAAGTGTGTGCGAACATCGATTAAATGTGTGCAAACGGAGTAGGTGCTCAATCAATCTAGACCATTAAAATTTGTTAGATTGATGCACAAGATTTGATCTCACAATCTCACCCAAAATAAGTGATCTCATATTATATTGATGCACAAGATTTGAGATCACCTATTTAGGTGGGATTGTGAGATCAAATCTTGTGCATCAATGTAATCATTTTAATGATCTAGATTGATTAAGATTCCAAGTTTAAGTGTATATGAACGGTAATAAAATGTTTGCAAACGGTGATTAAGTGTGTGCAGATGGTGATTAATTAAATGTGTGAGAACGGTGATTAAATGTGTGCGAAAGGAGTGGTGTGTCAATCAATCTAGACAATTAAAATTTTTTAGAATGATGCACAAAATTTGATCTCACAATATTTTAATGGTCTAGATTGATTAAGATTTTCAAGTTAAAGTATGTGCGAACGGTAATTAAATGTGTACGAATGGAGTGAGTGTGTCAATCAATTTGGACCATTAAAATTTATTAGAATGATGCACAAGATTTGATCTTACAATCTCACTTGAATAGATGATCTAATAGAAACCTTCTCCTACTTTTATGAGAACTCTTCCTTACATAAGAACATGACAATAGATCTAAATCGTAGAAACTAAAAGATTAAAAATCATCATCCTAAATTCATGCGATTAAAAATCATCATCCTAAACTATAAGTATTTAATATACATTTAAATCAAATAAATTTGATTTAGCTTAGTTGGTGGGACTTAAAGCCTATATTGTTGATTGAGGTCATGGGGTCGAACCCTTATGCTACATATGTTTGTTTTTAGACTTTAAAATTTTGAACTCCCATGGATACTTTAAATCTTCCCCCAAGACGAATTTAGGGATATTATATATAGTATTAAAATTAAAATAAAATTATAACTTATGAAATTTAATTTCCCCTCCCTACTCTTTAGAAGATGAATTTAGAAATATTATATGGTATTCAAATTATAACATATGGAATTTATTTCTATTTTTAATTGTATTTGTTGAATTGTAACTATGTGATTATTTTACATTTCTAGAATTATAATGAGATTTATAGTATAGATTGATTTGTGATTCATATCGAATTTTGAATATATTTCTATTCGAGTAATTTATTAATATTTAGAACATGTGTTATTTTGTGAACTTTATAATGATTTATGTATATGTAATATATTTTGTGATATAGTTATGAAATAATTTTAAAATATAGTTTTTTTGTTTATGATGAATTATCTAGTCAATGTAGTTTAGAAGTTCTATTATGTGTCATTGACTCATTGTATTCATATTAATCTTTTTTTTTTTTGAAATTGATCTTACTAAAAGAAAATTATTTATAAATATGATATCAATAGAGAATATGTGTGATTTATAATGTGTTTTCTATTCAAACTATTTTATCTAATTAATCATATTTCATATTTTGTTATGAATATCATTTATCACGTTTTAAAGTATTTTGATTTATTGCTCCAATTAGTTAAGATTTTATGCTCTACTCTTATTTGTAAGTTGCATTTGATAATTATTATTAATAATTGCTTTATTATTTACTATAATAACAATGTGATGGTCTATAAGCTTATTTGGTTTTAAATTGTTTATTCGTTTTTATTAGCTGTAATTCTTTATTTATGAAGACACATATGCAAATATTGAATATTTTATATTTTTTAAGCCTACAAAGAAAAATTCATTCATAACTCAAGCATCTAGAGTTGTTTTCATTATTATTATTGTGTATGCAAAATTGTTAAAAACTTGTAAATCTTATTTCAAGTTATTTATCATTAGTTTTTTTTTCCTTAGGCATATATAAATTAATTTCATATAGGACCCATTTCTTATGCTATGCCCCGGGCCTATAAAATGATAGGAACGGGCCTGGACCCCAAACCGTTAAACGNCCTTGCTTTAATCAAGGTCGAGACGGGGAACATGCCTCTGTATGTTCTCAGTCTCGTTGTCATTCCTAATATGATATAAAGATTTATATTAATATGTATGTATATACTCACGGGTTTTTCCAGTAACGCTGATCATTTCCCCAGATGATACTAAGAGCACCAGGAGGAACTGTGACGTCATCCTTTCCACTATTTTTGTCCTGCAATCAACCATGGATTCATGAAATTAAGGGTGAAAATTATAAATTAAAATAGGCATGAAAATTAGAATAACAGGCAAGAGATTAGGGTTGAGAATTAGAATGTTAACTCCACTTTACCTTTCCGTACTTGATTAAAGCAAGGTTTCCGTCCGAGTGGGGATTGGTTGAACTCATTTGTAGCTGAGTAGAAAATCTCTGCCTCTCTGATAATGTGATGTATAAAGAATACAATGAATGTGTGAAAATGAATGAATTTTGAATACTTTGCTTGGCCAAGTCCCCATATATATAGAGATCGAGAGAGGTTTCTGTTCACCTAAGTCACTCGAATATGAAGTTAAATATTCAAACTTTATTATATGTATGCAACAATACTCATGAAAAAGTTGCCGCGATTATACCTAACATGAACATATCTTGTTTATATTAATAATTTTTTGGGTGACAAGGAAAATCTGCATCCATTATTTAAGAGTGCACTGGGTAAATGCTTGTATTAATCTTACTCTTTATTCCCTTAAGATACTGATGTAGCACGAAAAAGTTTTTTTTATTATTATTTTTTTATTAAGTTACAATGATAACAATTGACAAAAAAATTAAACAAATTTTTACACCCAATTACATGCTCAATTATTTTTTGTTTAGGTATAAATAAGCTTTGATTAATTTAATGTTGAATTATTATTTTATTTTTATAATTTTTTAATAATATTTTTAATGTAATTTCCTAAATGCAAAAATTTTCACACCAATATAAAATAAAAAATTACAAAAAAATATAAATAACCTTAAATTAAACCTTGATAACAAAAGCACATATATAGAATGAAATGGAGAGAATAATAAACTCTAAATAACAATAACAATTATGGCAAATAATAAAATTAGAATACCAAAAATGAGATTACGGGGTTGACAATTATTCAATTCTTTATTAAGGGAATAAAATTCCAATTTTGAGTGGTGATGAAGGGGAAAGGAATATTGAGTAATGAATTATACTCACACGTTAGGCACCCGAAAGTTTTTTGTTTTTGTTTTTTGTTTTTTTTGTTTAAAAAAATGTTTTTGTTCACACGCTAAGTATATATTCGATTGCTATTTGATACAATGAACGGTAACCGACATATATAAATAGGTGCATAAAGCCCCAAGTGTAATTGGTTGCAGCTGGCTAATAGCCTAATACACTTGTCAAAGCCGTTATGCCTTTCACATGTGGAAATTTAGGCTTTGAGCGTTAATCCGAAGGTTCTAAAGTAGGGCTGCGTAATACAACGTTGTAAATGGGAATTTTTAGTCTATTCATAAGTTAAAAAATTGTTATGCCTTTCACATGTGAAAATTTTGGAGGCTTTGAGCATTAATGGATAGGTTCTAAAATAGGGTTACGTAATACAACGTCATAAATGAGAATTTTTATTTCTTAAAGTCTATTCATGAAATTAAGCCAGCGACCTTGTGGTCTTGTGGCACCCGGTTTATACTCCCACATGGAAGGGAGTAGGTTCGAGTCTCAATGGAGGCAACTATTAACTTTTTGTGCTTCATTAGGTTGATCGAGGAAGTAGCCAGCCCTGTTGAAGCTTGACAAATTTTATAAGTAGTATAGTACTGAAAAATATTGAGTATATATGTGTCTGTAGTAATTTTTTTAAAAATGATGTTT
>CM008335.1:28884297-28903935 GCA_002525835.2 Ipomoea batatas
GAGTGAGGTCCTCCGCCAAGGAGCTCCGTCTCCTTCTTACGGAAGGGGGTGGCGGAGAAAGTGGTTCCGTTAGGGTGTTCCGCCAGTTCTGATGGGACTCTGGTTCCAGTGAGTTGTTCTGTGATCTGTTGTTTGGTTGTTTCACCTTTGGTTCTGGATTTTGTTGGGATATTTTGTGGAGTATTTTACCTTGATTCTGGAGTGTTTATTCATATCTCTTGGTCCATTATGTGAGTCTATTGGTTGGTTGATTCCTTGATTGTATTCTTTGGAGTTGGTTGTGTTCATAATTTTAGATGAACACTGTGAGTGGATTGTTCTTGGGTTGAGTTTGAGGTTGGATATGGAGTGGTGGATCCTTGAGTATCTTTTGGTTGTTTGAGGGTTAACTAACCGTGGGCATTATTTGCCTCTGTTGAACTAACTTTGGGCTTTTGCCCCTGTGATTGGGTTTTTTACCCTTGTGATTGGGTTTTTGCCCCTGTGATTGGGTTTTTACCCTGTGATTGGGCTTGTGCCTCTGTGATTGGGTTTTTACCCTTGTGATTGGGCATTCTTTGCCCTTGTGATTAGGTTTTTACCCCTGTGAACTTAACTTCGGGTTTGGAGATTGGTATGAGGGATGGTACTTTAGTTGGAGGTTAAGGTTGGGTGTTTATCCTTGGGTTGAGGTCTGTTTGGTTCCTTGTTAACTCTTGAGTTGCATCGTATCTCGTTGATTATTGGTTATTCTTTGATATATTGCAGTTTGGTTGTTCTTATGGGTATTCGAGTGAGTTTATGATTCGGTTGATATTCCGTTATGGCATTGTTGTTTTGTGCAATTCTGTTGGATATTGGTATTGTTGGAAAGTCCTTGGTTTATTGTTTATTCAGCGTGTTGTTATTGAGTATCCGATTTTAAATACTGAATAGTTCGTTGGTATGTATATTCTATATGGGTGCGTAAACCTATTTACAAGCTTACTATATATGTATGTTTATCACGAGTGTGAATGGTGGTTGCTTAGCAGTCTTTTGCTAACGGTTTCTTACATGTTTTCCAGGTATGGAATAAGTCTAAGCGAGAGCGCGTTAGAGCTTATCTTTATGAGGCGGCTTAGACTAGTTTATGATGTTTAGACTTTATGTTTTGGGCCTGTGTGCCTATGTTGAGATTTTATATACTCTTAGTTAGATTGTTGTTATGATGACGATGTTTTGAGGATTTATATTTATGCAGTTCAGTTGAGTTTTTGGTTAGCCTGTGCATCTAGGCCGTGTTTTTCTTACCTAGATGTGGCATGATACCCCTTAGGTTATAAATCGCTTCCGCTATGTTATGTTTGATAGTTGAGATAGGCAGCTTTTGTGTTAAAGTTTAGCTATCTCGGCTTGTGAAAAGTTGGGGTGTCACAGCGCTAGAGCTATATCGTTATGATGTTTTTCTTAGACTAGATGATGTTTTAGACTCCTTTCGGGCCTGTGTGCCTTTGTCTTGGATTATGTACTTTGACTAGTTTCTATGATGTTTTGAGGATTTTATGTTTGATATTTTGGATTATAGCCTATGCATCTAGGCTGTGTTTTACCTAGATGTGGGATGACACCCTATAAGTTTTAAATTGCTTCCGCTATAGTATGAGTAGTTGTTGAGATGTGCAGCTTTTATGTTTAAAGTTTTAACTATCTCAGCTTGTGAAAAGTTGGGGTGTCACAACTCCAACACCATTTTTTTCTTCTAAGGCCTAAAAAGGCCAGTTGTCAACCGACTTCGCAAGGAAGCGCGACTGGTCAGCTCCTAACTAAAATACAAAACTCGCTTTCTCCTTGGCCTAAAAGGCTAGTAATCGGCCAACTTCGCAAGGAAACGTGACTGGTCAGCTCCTGACAATAACTCCAACACTATATTTTTCTTTTAAGGCCTGAAAAGGCTAGTTGTCGACCGACTTCGCAAGGAAGCACAACTAGTCAGCTCTTGGCTGAAACACCAACCCCCCTTTCTCTCTAACATCGAATAAGCAACGATAAAAGGAACTGCGACTATATCGCACTACTGATACAACTTTTTCAAGTGGTAAGCGTTCCAAGTTCTGTCCACCTGATTGCCTTCCATGGTCTCCAACCGGTGTGCAGAACTTCATGCACAGTTGCTTGATTGAGATTAACGCTCCCATATCTTCCAAACCTAGCCATCCAATGATGATATTGTGCGCACATTCCAAGTTAACAACCACAAATTCCATATCCATCCTTTTTCGCATTTGGCCAAGTTCCCAATTCGATGATTAGCGAGGTAGATCCCTCGGGGTCGATTGAGTCACCCATGAAGCCAACCAGCGATGTCTTGACAGGGCACAATCGCTCCATTGGCAACCCCAGCTTCTTTTACGTGGCCAGATACATTACGTTTACACTGCTGCCCGTATCAACCAATACCCTTCGGGATACTGTCCCCTACACATCCATAACAATGACCAACGCATTCTGGTGCGGGGTTGGACCTTGCAGCAAGTCCTAATTAGTGAGCGTGATAGGCTCTCGGCACGGCCTCTTTCGGTTAGATTCCTGAGTAGCTACTACCCTAATGTATAATTGTCTAGCCCATGACTTTCGAGCGCCTACCATATCTCCCCCTTCAGGGCCTCCTATGATCATGTTAACAACGGGCTTGCCCTTCCAGTTTTTACTGCTTTATCTTTCTATCATGGGCTGCTTACCCTTGTCCACCACTTTTTCAGTCGGTTGCGAAGCATTATCTGGCCGCCATGGCGGGATGGAGCGACGCCACTGGTTGGCCTGTCGCCCGCGCTGGATTAACTTTTCAAGTTCAACTTTTAATACCTCGTAGTCTTCTGTGGAGTGTGAGTTGTTCCGATAATATCGGCAATACGAGGCACACTCATCTAGTATTTGTGGATTATCTCCAGGGCGGACGGGTTGTGGGGGTGGCAGCTGTTCTTGTTCTTCTTGGACAGGTTGAATAGGCAGCCGATACCAGTTTGGTCCCAACTTGTCAAAGACAAGAATGAAATTTTGGTTAGATAACTAATAGAAGAGAAAGAATGATATATGATGAGGTCATTGCAAACATTGAGACCAACCCTAGAGGGATATTCTTTGTTTATAGATATGGTGAAACTGTTAAGACTGTCTTGTGGAGAGCCCTTTATTCTGCTTTAAAGTGTAAGGGTGAAATTGTTCTAAATGTTGCGTCTAGTGGCATAGCTTCTCTTTTATTACTAGGGGGAAGGACTGCGCATTCTAGGTTTGCGATACCTAGTTCTATTAATGAATATTCAACTTGAAACATAAGTCAAGGTAGTCCTTTAGCAGAGCTCATTGTGCAAAACAAATTGATAATATGGGATGAAGCTCCAATGATACACAAATTTTTCTTTGAAGCTTTAGACAGGACAATGAGAGATTTGTTACGGGCAACAAATCCAAATAGTTATGATATGACTTTTGGTGGAAAATTTGTATTGCTTGGTGGAGATTTCATATAAATTTTACGAATAATTCCAAAGGGCACAAGACAGGATATTGTGGGTGCAAGTATAAATTCTTCCTGTCTCTAGAGATCGTGTAAAGTCTTTAGGCTAACTAAGAATATGCGCCTAAGAGGGATACAATCAGAGCTTGAAGAGGAAGAGATTGCAAAATCGATAGCTAATATTGGTGATGGAGTTATTGGTAATTCAAGTGACAGTGAAACAGAGATCACAATTCAGATAACTTATTACTTCAAAGTAATTGTTATCCTATTGCTACAATTGTTGATAGTATTTTCCCTATGTTTCGGAGTGGTAAAAATGATATTAGTGATCTTCAACATAGTGCTATTTTGGCTCCAACTTTGGAAGTGGTTGATGGCATCAATCAATATATGAATGATCAGAATCGTGTTGAAGGTAAGACATATTTGAGTTGTGATTCGGTGTATAAGTCTAATTCAAATGGTTTGCGGTGTTCAGAAGTACCAAATCATGCTCTAACATTAAAAGTGGTCTCACCTGTTATGTTGTTGAGAAATATTGATCACACTTTAGGTTTGTGTATGGTACGAGACTAATTGTTACAATGTTGGCTGATCACGTTTTGGAAGCCCAAATAATGTGTGGAACCAATGCAGGAACAAAGGTCTTAATTCCCAGGATTCTGATCCAAGATTGCCTTTCAAATTCTAAAGAAAGCAATTTTCTTTGATGTTGAAGAAGCATGTTTTCAACCATGGTCAAATATACGTAGCAGTCTCAAGAGTTAGTAATCCTAGGGATTAAAATTTTTTATTTGTGGTGAAAATGTACCATTTCTATGTACGACTAAAAATGTTGTGTAAAAATAAGTTTTCAATAATGTGCAATACAATTGCAACGTTATCGTTTAAAATTTATTAGCTTTTCTTATATTCTATTTTTCTCTTCTTTTTTTTACAGTATATTCTATATATGGTCATGCATCGCACGGGTGCAAATACTAGTACTAGTTCTTAGAATGAGTCAAACTTAAATCTTGTGATTACAAACTCAATTGTCTAACAACTTAATTGATAAACACACTCTTATATTTATTTATCACTCAAACAATTATCAGATCAAGAACTGAGAGATTGTGACTAACAATTGTAGGGAGCTTAGTATTTTTTTTAATTGTTTCCAAACACTTGATGTTTTTCACGTGGAACAATCCATATTTCCATGTGGAGTGGTCTCATATTTTCTTCACAATTCACATGCCTACGATTCTTGAATGATTTAGAACTTAAACGACTCCCAAAGATCTCATGATGAGAACGACAATTATGTATTCCACACACAACATTTACTAAAGGGAAAATATATACAACTACTAAAGACATAGAGTTATACTATACCAAAGACACATAGAGTCCTTACACTACCCCTCAAGCGGAAGGTCATGAGACGAAACCTGAAGCTTGTCACAAAGAAACGCAAATCGTGAGGCTAGCAACAACTTGGTAAAGATATCAGCCAATTGATCATTCGTAAAAATAAAGTTAATTATAAGCTCACCAGTAGTCATCTTGTCACGAATGAAGTGATAGTCAATCTCCATGTGCTTCGTCCGTGCATGAAATACAAGATTAACACACATATAAGTGGCACCCAAATTGTCACACCACAGCCGTGAGGTAGGAAACAGACACACGCCAAGTTCGCGCGGCAAAGAGACAATCCACGTCACCTTCGCGGACACATCCGCCAAGGCCATATACTCTGACTCAATAGACGACCTTGCAACCATGCCTACGTTTCTTCTTACAAGACCAAGAGATCATGTTCGTGCCCAAGAACACAACAAATCCACTAGCAGACTTTCGATTCTCAAGACAACCAACCCAATGGCACAAAACCTAGTAGACTATGCCATATGCCTCAAAACAATGGGATGAGAGCGAACCACTGGTTGATGTTGACAAGGAGTACACCGACGTGGCCGCCTAGTAAGAACATCAACAATAGGAGCGGATCGCGACAAATTGGGCGAAGACACCAGACCCAGCCGAGCACACCGACCCATAGGGGCCACCAGCCACGGACTAAAAGAGGATGTTGAAGGCACATAAAACGGCATAGAGACCTACTTAGCAAAAGGAAAGTAGATTTGTCAAAATGAACATGTTTGCAAATGAACAGTTTCCCAGTGTTGAGATCCATGCACCTATACCCCCTATAAGACGCAGGATAACATAAAAAGATACACGAAGCAAATCGATAGTCCATTTTGGGGCAATTATAAGGATGCAAGAACGGATAACATAAACACCCAAAGGCACGAATGAAAGAGTACGAGGGAGGTGAACGGTGCAACATCTAGTGTGTACTAGAATTAAAAAGAGTAGATATGGGCATTTTATTAATAAGATAAACACTTGTTTCAAAAGCAAACTCTCAAAAGCGGGGAGGAACAGAGGCTTGAGCTATAAGATCTAGCGCAGTCTCAATAATATGTTTATGTCTACGCTCAACAAGCCCATTCTACTCATGGATATAAGCACAAGATTGATAGTTATTAATACCTAAACGAGTAAACAAAGCGTGTCACTTTTTGTACTCCCCCTATGGTCAGATTGAATTGACTTAATTTTGCAGGAAAAAGACTGTTCAACTAAAGCATGAAAATTTAGATAACATATATATCAGATTTTAATCGCATAGGATAAAACCAAGTGTAATGAGAAAAATCATCTACAAAAATAACAAAATACCGAGAACCAGTCAAAGACAAATGAGGGGTAGGACCCCAAATGCCCGTATACAATAAATCTAGAACATGAGAACTAGAAGCCCCAACTCTAGGCAAAGGAAAATGGGAGGACTTCCCTAACTGACAGGGACCACATAACGAATTATTAAGACTAGAACACAAACTAACATGACAACTCTTGAGAATATGACTTAGAACACGCTAATGCAGATGACCAAGAAGCCAATGCCATACAAAAGGAGACACACGAGCAAACAAGAGGGTAATAGGAGACACATGAGACACTGGCAACACATACAAAACCCCCGAACTAGGCCCCTAAAGGAGAACTTCCTTGGTTTCGAGATGTTTCACAAGAAAGAAAGACGGGGGAAATTAAAAAACACATGATTATTCGAAGCGAACAGCTTAATATACAATAACGAATTAGAAAAATCTAGAACATGCAAAATATCATATAAATGGTACGACCTAAAGGAGGTAGAAAAGGAAGCATGACCAACACTAGAAATTGGTAGACCTATACCTTTACAAACTCTTAACGTATCATTGCCTCTGGTTCAGGCACTAAGAGACCCACGATATCCGAAGTAGCATGATTCGTCGCACCGATATGTAGGAACCAATATTGAGAGTCACACAAACCACCATTAGAATCATCATGCAAAGCAACATGAGCTTGCGGAGCCAGATCGTCAAAGTAGTTTCGGAAACACGTCACGACAGTATACCCAATCCCAGCGCAAATCTGACACTAAGGAGGGTGCTGGCGTCCACCATTTTCGCGACCACCATGCCCAGCAGCTCGACCATGACCACCGCGCCACCAGTCATTGCGACCACCACGATCAGTATGCTACGATTGTAGATAGCGATCATCACGATGGGCCACCATCGCCGACGGGGAGACAAGCTCATGCGAAGCACCAGTAACCAGAAAATCGTCACCATGAATAAACTCCTGCACTTCAAGATGGTCAGAGAGCTTCGGCATAGAAATGGCCGCACCATTAGCATCCAACAAAGACTCCATCGCCCTGAATTCCAACCCCAACCCCCAAAATACGTAGTGTTCTGTTCGTCCAAATAGACAGGGTGGCCGGCAAGCACAAGCTCTTCACTAAGGACCTGCGCATTACCAAAGTACTCTAAGACGGTGTTGTCACCTTGCCGGAGAGATTGTAGTTGACGAACCAAGGGACTGAACCACTTAGTCTCACACCTGCTTAGACATCGTACGGCCAATGGCTATGTACATGACTTCCTCCGATAATGAAGAGATAAAAATGGACAAAATTGACCAGTCTTGTTGCACCCAGGAAGATATATATATACATACATACATACATACATACATATATATATATATATATATATACATACATACATACATACATACATATATATATATATATACATATATACATATATATATACATATATATATATATATATATACATATATATATATAGGCTCTTGTTCACATGAGGACACATGTTATTAGAGGACTATGAGGACAAATCCTAGGCATTAAATACAATAGTTTAGATGGTTGTGATTTGTCGACAATAAGGTGTGAATTATGTATGGAAATAATAAGAGAGGGTAAACAAGACATTTGAGAGGATTTTAATTAGTGAAGGATTGCAATTAACAAACTTAGCATAAAAAAGGTGTATAATTATAGTACACAATCCTAGGCTAAGAAGGAACTTGCCATGTGAAGGCATTCGAACGACGTGTGCATCAAATGTGTGACAAGATTCAGCTTTTAAATTCCCATTAGTTTTGTGTGTAGCAGGTTTGAAGAATTGTTCAACAATGGCACACCACATACTATTATGAAGCACACAATATCCTTGCACATGGCACACGAAATGTAAAAGAATGGCACACAATATTCTAACAATTGAAGAGTGATATTATGAGTTTTCAATTTAAAAAATCCATATTATAATTATTGATTTCTTTATTATCATTCTAAAATTATAAATTGCTTTTATAATTACTACTATTTAAATTTAAATTAAACATGTCAAAATTAAAATTAATTTATAAGGTGAATCATGATAGTATATGGTGTGACATTGTTGAAAAATTAGAAGCACAAAATTGTGCACAAACAGTAGTGTGCACGTAAATAGCAGAACATTTTTCATCAAGACTTGTTTACGGGAATAAGGATTTGAATAGGTTAAAGGTCAATAAGAACATATAGAATGATAATGATATCACTCTACAGTTGTTAGGATGTTGTGTGCCATTCGTTTACATTTCGTGTGCCATGGGTGAGGATATCGTGTAAATCATTACAATATACATATGGTGTGCCATTGTTGAAAAATTCTACAAACCCGCAAGATACATAAATTTTTGTAAGTTTAAAAAATTCATATTATAATTGTTTTATTTGTTATCATTCTAAAAAATTATAATTGTAATTATAATTATTACTATTTACATTTAAATTAAGCATGTCAAAATTTAATTTAATTTATAATGTAAATCATGACAGTATGTCAAGTGCCATTGTTGAAAAATTTGAAGCACAATCACGTAAATAGCAGAACATGTTAATTAAGATTGGTTTCTGGGAAGAAGGATCTGATAGGTTAAGGGTCAATAAGAACATGTACAATGACAATGATATCACTTTGCAGTCGTTAGGATGTTGTGTGCCATTCTTTTACATTTCGTGTGCCTTGTGTGTGGATGTCGTGTGCCATCGTTGAAAAATTATACAAACCCGTAGCACACAAAAATTCTTGCCAATTCAAAAAATTACCAGTCATGAATATCATTCATGGCACTCTAAAATCACACCCGCTACTCAGGAGTAATGATCAGTTTCTGGAGCATCCGACAAAGGTTCTTGCCTCATCCAATCTACAAAATCGCACAGAAGGTCAACAAAATCACCATCATAATTATGCAATTCAATTCGCTTGAACAACCCTTCGGAGGTGCATCCCTTGCCTTTTTAGCTGCCAATCACCAACATGAACAAACACAATCACTAAACCAAACTAAATGTAACCCAAGGCACACACCACTCCATACATGTGCACACATACAAACATTACAGTGCACACAACCTAAAAATCACATGACAACACACCTGGAATAGGATAAGCGCACACACCACAAACGAGGCACACATTATCCTGGCAAAAAGAATTTAATAACAGTATACGTACAGTAAACGAATATATTGATTATATTAACTATAGGATATAAACTCCATAGTGCGTCGAATACAAAATAAAAAATAAAAAATAAAAAAAATCAGAGAATTAGAAATAGTGAGCAATAAACAATGCACATTAATTTCAGTTGATTCCAAAATATCAACGAACACAAAATTAAAATCTTGTAATTAATTTTAGTTGTTTGAGTATCGCTCAAAACCACAAACATATACTTTGAGCAAACTTGGTGAAAAACATGTGCCATTACTGGTGTTTTTGTGTGCCTGAATAGCGTATGGTGTGTGTCCACATTAGAACCCACCCACCACCGACCGGAAAATGCACAGTAGCCACTAGCCACCACCCCCACCCCCTGGCCAAAAAACACATAAAACCCCCACGAAACATATATGTGCTATATACACATAAAACCCCCAGAAAACCACAAATGTGTGCCATACACGAACGGAAAACCCCATCACCACAACAGGAAAAAAAAGAACGAAAAGGACGAACAAACCAACCTCGTGCCGAAGCCACCGCTGAATCTCCAGGTCGTTTACTCCGCTGGGAAACTCCTAGCTCCGCCATTGATGGCTCATGCCGCCTACAATCGGTATTCGTCGTCGTAGAGAACAAAGGAAAACAAGTCAACTTTTTAGCTTCCAAAACTGAAAAAAGGACAGAGAGAAGTAGTGTTGCGTGAGGAAACGTATGATTGAATATTTGAGCCTAAAAAATCGCCACCCATAATAATTCTAAGACTAAAGTTACACAAATACCCCCATGTCTATATAAAAAAAACTCGACCCAGCGAAAAAATATAAATAAATACTCTAAAACATATCATTAAACTACACCATCTATTACTAAAAATCAATGTACTAGATTAGTCCTAATCATCCTCAATAATATAGGTGTCCTCATCACTTGAATAGATTTCTATATATATAGATATATATATAAAAGATGTAAACTTGTTTACTGATTTAAGCCTTTTAGTTAAATGCATGTACGGTTGTGATTTTGTTTTTCTTTAACATCCGTTTCCTTTTTTTTTTTTTCATCTAGATTTGTTATGTTTGTAATTGTAAGGGCATTTTAGTCTTCATGTTCCATCTAACAACGACAAATTAGGATTAGAATCCTTAGAGTATTCAGTTGACCTTTGTGCATTACTTTGTATTTTCCTTCTTTGCTAGAATCACCATATGTGCGTTTATTCCAGTTTATACATATGGGCGGTGATTTAGTTGAAGAAAATTTCGGCGGAGCAATGACGAGTGGGTCTAGTAGTCGTCAGTCGAAGACGCATGCGTCCGGACCACCAACCGTTCAAACAAACATCTTCTTCGATGAGGTAGTGGCGAAAAACTCTAGTGTTCATCTGTCAAAGCGACATGTATCCAGACGACTCTTCGATTGAACATGGATACTGATAAGTCTCTGCATCAAATTTGAGGCGATTATATTGTTTGTTTTATCACCTTTTAATATGTAAATCTGGAGAGACAAGTCTGCTAGTTAACTTTACACTATTATCTTTAAATTTAATATTTACTAAATAAACATTTAATAGGATGACCAAATTTGGAATAAACATTAAATCCTACTCTTAGCCCATAGAATTTTACTTTAGACCAATATACATTGATTTGTACTCTACATATTCTCATGTCTTAATGTGACTTTTTTTCTATTTTCTCACCCTTTTAATTTTGTTGCAATCATATAAGTTATATAATGAAAGTATTTCTTAAGAATATAACTACAAACAGTGTGTTGATTCACGAAAAAAACTTGAAAGGAATAAAAACTACATTGCATAATAAGTAGCATATGCCATGAATATAGTATATACATATAGGGAATAACTAATACCAATTTGTTATAGAAATGTATATTTCTTTATTATACAATAAAGCAGAGTAAGAACAAATCAAAAAAAAAAAAAAAAGAATAGTAAACATTGGTCAAAAGAAAACTTGTGACGTACTTTGGAGCATCCTATAAATATGAATACCAAGTTGTAATTGATTGATTATCAAATTAACATATAGATTTCATATGTATTAATGTGTTTGATTGAACAGTCTACTCTTGAGTTGAATTTGATTTTCTTTTTTTTTTAACAAATACTCATAAATAGCATTCTCTTCATTAAAATAAAAAATAATAAATGAAATGATAAAAAGTCTATTATAATAAATTTATTTCTGACCTATTTTATAAAGTAAACGTTGTTATTAAATATTGTCCATACATATTTTTGCATTGGGTAAGTCTATTTCATGAGGGCGATGGGAAAATTTTCCTGACGGTCCATGCGGATTTGTGACGCCAAGTTACAAGTCAAACCCAAGTAATTAATTCCCAAACCCTAAATCAACATCGCACAATATAGAATATTAGCAGAATATCCATTATACTCTTCTTCTCGACGTCCCAACTTTTTGTAAAAGTAAATAAATATTAACCGACCAACTTTAATCTAAAATATTTTATATTTCTGTTAAATAAAATCGAAAGTTTGTGGCGCATATATAAAGTTTTAAGAGATATTAAAATGGATTGAATTTAAATTGGTTAAAAACTCTAGGTAATTTGATAATTTTAATATTTATTAATGCTTAAATACACATATGAATGACATATAATTATATAAACAATATAATATAAAAAGTTTACGATTAATTTAGTCTAAGCTGGAAAACACCTAGCATATAAAAATGGTCAAACTTGTGTGAGACCGTCTCACGAATCCTTATTCGTTAGACATATCATATTAATATGAAAATGTAATACATATACTGCAAAATGTAATACTAATAATTAGAAATAAAATGTTTGTTATTTATAAGGGAAAGTGCAATACTTTTGATACAAAATGTAATGCTTTTACATTTTGATATCATATGTCGGTGGCAAGAGATTCTGGAGAGACCTTGGGAGGTTATCGTGATTCATGAATACATGGAACATAATCGTGTGGCTGACATAAAAGACGAATGGTTGTTTCTAAATAGATTAGAGAGACCTTGGCCGCTGGATGAATGATAAATGATTGTATGTATTGGTTGACAAAATGAACGATTGTTTAATCGACCAACCTTCTTGAATGGTTGTATATATTGGATTGAATGATGAATGATTAAAATTTGGATTGATTATAAAAGATTTTTTTTTTTTTAGTTGAAACAGAAGAGGGGAGTACCCCAAAGGAAGAAAACAAAAACGAGAATTACAGGTTGTTAACAACCCCAGACATAGGGACGCGCCTCTGGAAGGCCATACCGATAGTGTCTTCAAGCAACAAAGTTGCAAGCGCAGGTGGGGCGTCATTTAAAACAACATAAGTGTCTCGGCACCGAGCTGCCTGTTTCGCAAGATTGTCAGCAACCCGGTTCTGTTCCCGGTACACATGCTGGAATTCCACCTCTCGAAACCTCTTGATCTCCGTTCGGCATTGCTCAATAAGATTGTTATGGCCACCCATTGAATGTCGATTCTGCCGTAATAAATCTATCACCTGTTGAGAGTCACTCTCCAGAATAATGCTGAGAAAACCATGGTTAAGAGCCAGGCACAGACCATGCCACACAGCCCAGGCTTCAGCCTCCAACACGGAACAAGTTCCCACATTAGCAGCAAAGCCAGCCCTCCAATGCCCATCATGATCCTTGATAACCCCGCCACAACTTGCTTTGCCGGAGGTAATCGATCTACTGCCGTCAACATTTACTTTAACACGCCCCAATCTTGGTTTTACCCAAGCAACCCGAGCATCAACGGAGTTCATGGCATCAGGGCCTGGCGAGAATTCTCTCGTAAATGCAGCTTTAATCTCCACTTCCTGTTTCGCGATCCAGCGGAGCTTATGGTCAGTGAGCATATCCCGCTTGTTAAAAACTTTGTCATTACGCCACTTCCAGAGCCACCAAAGGCGAATGGAGAAACATTCTGGCCAATTCTCCCCAAGCCCCGCTCGCTTGTCCCCTCTTAGGTTTACTGCAATCTAGTCCTCCCATCCAAGTCGATCAAGCTACATCACCTTTGCTGTTCTTAAAGTTACACCCCATATAGCTCTTACGTCGCCGCAGTACCTAAACAAATGATTACAATCCTCCGCATGACCTGCACAAGAAATACACGAAACATTAGAAGTTAAGTGGCGTCTCGCCCGTTCCACATTCGTTAAGATTCGGCCATGCATCACAAGCCAAATGAACATGCAGACTCGATGTGGCACTTTAAGTTTCCAAATTCGATTCCAGTCGGCAGGAATAGTGGTCGTAGTAGACTGGATGATCGACTCATACGCAGTGCTGATAGAGAAATCGCCCGTCGGATCCAAACTCCAACCCACTTGATCCTCAAGGTCGGGGTTGTCGGAAGGCACGAAGGCTTGGAGTCTCGATTTCATATTGTCTGGTAAAGAATCTTGTATGATATCCCAACGCCATCCAACCCCTTCCTCCCACATGTCTCGCACCTTTACGTAGAGCTCAGGTAAGCTTAGAGACATGTTCAGAAAACGACACAGAGGCTTAGGATCAATCCATTTGTCCATCCAAAAATTTGTTTGTTTACCACCCCGGACCACCTTTATCTCACCAGCGTCCACAACGTAGGTAGCTACCGTTATGCCCCTCCATGCTGTCGAGACGGAAGAGCTTCGGAAGTTCGAACGATTTCGGAATCAGTCCCCAGCGTATTTGTTCAAAATAGTTTTAGCCCAAAGACTATCCTGCTTTGTACGCAGCCGCCATTCGAGTTTAGCCATAAAAGCCAAATTCAACGGCCGAGGCCGAAAGATCCCCAGACCCCCCGAACACCTGGGTTGCGTTGCTGTCTCCCATTTCACCAAATGAAGTTTATTGGGTGCATTGTCCGTCGCAACACCCCCCCAAAGAAACCGTCTCATATGTTTCTCGATCTCGTTACAAACCCCCGTGGGGATGATCGCAGTCTGCATGGCGTACATCGGAATGGAGGAGACAACAGACTTTACCAAAGTGACCCTTCCTGCTAGTGACAAAGTTTTGGACTTCCATCCCTCCATGCGTCCTTTGATACGATCAAGGATGCCAGAAAAGTGATTTCCCTTGAGAGGTCCATGCGCCGATTTCACTCCCAATTAGGTACCTAGATCATTAGTTATATTCAAATTCAAACGATTGGCGATTTCCGCAGCCGTATTCGTGTCCACGTTTTTCGAAAAATGCACCCGTGATTTAGAGAAACTGACTCTTTGTCCCCAGACTTCGCAAAACTTGTCAAGACAATCCCGAATCACATCCACTTGATCAATTGAAGCTTCCGAAAACAGAACGAGATCATATGCGAAACAAAGGTGAGAGAGAGTCGGGCCGGAGGCAGACAGCTGGATCCCTTTCCAAGCACCTTCCGACACCCTGGTTGTTATTGCCTGACTCAAGACTTCCATACAGAGAACGAAAAGCGCGGGTGACATGGCATCTCCTTGGCGGATACCCCGGGTCGGAGCAAACTAGGGGAGGGTTTCGCCATTCCAAAGAATAGAAAAACGGGGAGTTTGCACACAGTGCATTATAAGCCTAGTCCAATTGTCCGCAAAGCCGATCTCCATTAGAGTAGAACGAATAAAATTCCATGCCAAACAATCATAAGCTTTCTCGAAGTCCAATTTGATCGCCATGATACCCTTCGCACCTTTCTTATAGTGCATAGTGTGCATAATTTCTTGATAAACAAGGATGTTGTCAGAAATCTGTCGTCTAGGAACAAACGAACTTTGATACGGGCCTACAATAGCGGGGAGAATATGTTTCAGATGATTAGTAATAGTTTTGGTGATGATTTTATAGCTGACATTGCACAGACTTATAGGTCTGAATTGTCGCACAGACTCTGGGGATTGAACCTTTGGAATGAGAACCAGGAGAGTATCATTGAGTCCCGGGGGTAGATGACCAGAATCAAAAGCTGCTTTAACGAGCTGAAACACACTACCGCCAACCACATCCCACATGCGCTGATAGAACGCTACATGAAAACCATCTGGTCCAGGTGCCTTGAAAGGAGCCATAGCTGACACTGCAGCATGAACTTCCTCAATGGAAAGCGTCTTATTAAACGCAGCCCACTACTGATCCGAGAGGTGCGGGAACCCCCCTTCTCTATTGCCTAAACGCGGTGTCACGTGATCTTCTGAGTATAGCCCAACAAAAAACTCCTTCACGTGATGTCGGAGGTGAGCCGGCTGCTCAATCCAATCCCCATTATCATCCTGAAGTCTCGTGATCGTTTTACGGGCGCGGTTGATAGCGGTAGCCGCATGATAATAGGCAGTATTCCGGTCCCCTGAAGTGATCCAATTTTCTCGGGAACGTTGATACCAAAGTAGTTCTTCTTGGTAGAGAATTTCCTGGTATTCCAACGCAAGTTTTTTCTCAAGCTTGGCTAAGCCTCCATGGAACGCAACCGAGAGTCGTGTCTGCACACCACCCATGCGCACTAGGATAATCTTTTTCTTATAAAAAATATCCCCAAAGGTGGTTTTATTCCAACGCTGCAGGGCGTCAACCATCTTAGGGATGTTAACAGTAAAGTTATTATTCAGATTCCATGTCGACTTCACCAGCTCATGCAAGGATTTGTTAGTTAACCACGCAGCCTGAAACTTGAACGAGTGCAAATGCGGGGTAACCGTTTGACGAACCACCTGTAACAGGATAGAGGTATGGTCCGACGACAGCCTAGGCAAATGGGTGACTTTTGCAGCAGAAAAGGCAGTCCGCCACTCAGTGTTACAGAGCACCCGATCCAGCCTTGCGCTTTTCGACAAGCCAACTTCATTTCCTCTCGACCAGGTATATTTGGGACCACTAAATCCCATATCAACGAGACCTTCATTATCAATCCATTCTGCGAAATCGGAGCAACGCTGAGCAGAGAAGGCACTATAATTTGAGGTTTCGTCCTGGTGTAACACTGCGTTAAAGTCACCAGCAGCAATCCAAGGTCCTGCAAAACCTTGTTTAGCCATAGTAAGCTTAGTCCAAAGCCGGCGACGGAGATGGTGCGTAGGGCTTCCGTACACCACCGCTAAATGCCAATCCACACGGTTTGCATCCTGAACCTGTAGCAAAATAAATTGGGGGTGAGTAGCTACAACTTTAACATTACTAGACTTGTTCCAAAAAACCCAAATACCCCCACTGAACCCAGCCGCCTCCACCCGAACCCAATCTGAGAAGCCTAGTTTCATGCAAATAGAGTTCGCATGAGCCCTAGAAACCTTTGGCTCCATAATGCCCAAAATCTCGGGCCTATGGGTCTGTAAGAGATTTTTTAGAACACGAAGGAACTCCCTACCCCCCGCACCTTGACAGTTCCAAAAAAGACAATTCATAAGGAAACAAAGACGAAAAAGAAAGAACCAAGACAACAGCAAGAAAACACAACAAAAGAACAGAGCAAAAAACATGGGTCAGACGGCAGGGGCCGTAGCCCCCTCCGGCAGTCCAGGATCTCGAGGCATATCATCCTCCATAACAATATCGCCCTCCCCATCAAAACCAGCTGGTGGATCCGTGTGGTGTTCTTGAGAATAATCCACAGCTGCGTCAAGACCGTGGTCCTCCTGATCCTGAATCACAACTGTTGTCGTATTGATGATATTTCCCCCGTCTTCTCCGCGGTTTACCACATGCTCATCCTCTTCAGCCGCCCTTCGGGAAAGCCTCCTCTGAGAGCCCCGCCCTACTACTACCCCCTCTGCCTCTGTAGGACCCCGAGCCCGAGTAGGTTCATTCACAATCTGTCGCTCATTAACTATCACATTGTTTCGGCGCTGCCTTCCTTCCAAAACAGCCTTACTCGTCGACTGGTTAGCTCCCCTGTTTACGTTAGCGCCACCCTGGGCATCGTTCGCGTCAGTCGTAACTCCTCGCTCGTCCCCCCTGGTTGTGCGGCATGCTCCAACTCAGAATCCAGGGGCATAAAACGCGACCCCCTACCCGCTATGCCCCCCGGGTTACGTCCCGCTACCGAAGTCCGCCCCGCAGCCGTGCTCTGCTATCCACTTCCCGAGTTCCGTCCTGGCTGTCCCCGTTCCTTCCGAGAGACGAGCATCCATGAGCCATAAGGCCTGACAAGAGACGAAGAAGCTCCTCCCGTAGAGTGAACCGCAGGCTGATTTGTAGGCACAGGGCTTCCAGAAGTCGGAGGAGAAGGCCCCTCATTCCCAGCCGCAACTGGTTCATTCCCCACGCCGTTAGTTGGGCAGGTTTCCAGCCTATGACCGTACATGCCGCACGCAAAACATACCAAATGAATACCTTCGTATGCCACTTTCCAAACTTTGCCTTCTAAGGTAAACGTAGGAATCAGGGGTTTAGTGATGTCTATCTCAACGCAAACCCGTGCAAACTTTCCCCTCGACACGAGGCTGGTCGTGTGATCCACTCTCACCGTGCGCCCAAGTTTGTTTCCAATTCGCCGCAAGCACATGAGATTATAGAACTCCTCGGGGAGATTGGGAAAACGGACCCAAACGAGCACCTTCTCCATCGTGGCAGCCATCGGATCAAAGTTCGGCACCCAATCTTTAACGATCAGGTAATGATCGAGTATCATCCAAGGGCCTTCGTATTTTGCATACTCCATATCGTCGCGTATGCCGAAGCGGACAAGGAAATAATCGTTTTCCAAAGCAATCAATTCCATTTGGCCTTTGGGCTTCCACATAGTGGTTAGACGTCTAAGAAGGTAAGCATAGCCAACCCGCCGCCCCATCACCTTAATGATAAGAGACTGACGCCAAGGTTCCCTGATCTGATCCTTCTCCTTTGCTGATAATCGGACTGTAGGGCAGAAAGGATCGTCAGCAATATCATCCAGCTCCTCTTCGACGTCAAGATCAGCAGTAGTATCCTCAGATGTATCAGCCATAAGGAAAGGAGCCGCATTGGTACCTTGTCTGATCACCGAGTCCAGGTACGATCGCGGTGGTGCGAGACCAGCACCCACCGAGCGGATCCCGCCAATCCGATGCGCGTCCGATCCAACAACAAGGCTCGCTGGAGACAGAGAATCTGCATCCACCTGAACGGCACCTCCCCTTGCAGCAGCCATTGGCATCATCGCTTGTTGTGATTCCGCAACAACATCGACGAGAGCGTCAGTATAGGCTGGTAGATCCCTCTAGTCTGAAAGAACACCAGCCTCATCAGATTCCATCGCAACCGTAGGCAATGCGTCCATTTGAGTCTCAGCGACAGTCTCAGTAACAGGATCGGCCAGGGCGTCTACACCTGCTTGGACCCAAGATCCATCGACTGCATCAGAATCCATTGCATCTGGCGATCCATCATCCACTTTTGGTTTGTTCGTACTTCGTTCCAGAAGATCATCCTCATCAGAGGACCGTTGGAGAAGCTGTGTAGAGAGCGTTTCAAAATTTCTCTTCATCGTTTTGAAAACACTTAATACTGACTATACAATATATACTTTCTTTGGAATTAAAAATTATTAATATTATTAAATTTCATACATAAAAAGGGAATATGAAATTTTCTTTTTAAAAAGGAAATATTATTATAGAGTTTTTATTATTTAATAATTATGTTGATTTGCTACAATAAAATTATGAACATAATTATTTGTAATTAAAATGAGAATTGATATTTAATAATTAAGGTGAGTAATTATAAAAGATGAATGGTTGTTTCTGTATTTCTAATATTCTATCTACTTCACTATATACAAATTTCACGCAATTATACTTCTTAATCTACAACAAGACATATGTAATGTTTTAATATTACATAATATCATATTTCCGGACACATAACATGGATTGAATATTCCCATAAGTTTTGTGGCTTACAAAAAAGACAAAAGAAAAAAGAAAAAGAAAATTCAAATCGGTGGTGTGATCAAAGTAAAATATTGTACATTATATTATTATGCTTCACCAAATTATTTTCTTTACTCTCTCATTTCTTTCCACCTTCACAACTGCCCCATTACCCTTTTCCAACTTTCCGTGAGCTAAGAGATTCTTAGGAGCCGCTTGTTTTTGTTTCATCTGAATACTTCGACTTCGTGAATATTAACGTTAATTAATTCCATGTTTACGTTGAATTCGAAGAGGTCGTTGGTCGTTGGATGAATCATAGGCTGCTCGTTTCAGAAATACTTGGGCAGGGGGCTAACATTTCCAGAGAGTTCTCTCTCTCTCTCTCTCTATATATA